>NQII01003577.1:176489-212938 GCA_002778355.1 Clitarchus hookeri
GGGATGATTGACAGCTGACCTGGCTCGCGTCACAGCCTCCTCCCCTCCGCTGGAGAAGCCGGTGCATTTAGAGGATGCAAGAATATTTTGTGAACAAGGACCCTTGGCGCAACGCGGCATTTAGAGAAATTTCTGGGCGATGTACTACGACTCTATAAATACAAGCCACAGCCGGACTGTCGGCAGTCTTTATGTGGATGCGAACTTGCTGAGTGCGGAACTCGAGAGAGAGAGAGAGAGACATCGGCGAATGAAATGGACGACAACGGGAGACTGCGAGACGACGGCGGACGAGGTGTTTGTGGTGTGAACGGACCAGAGGGCGTGAAACATGACGAGTGAAGGCTACAGTGTGTGAGGGCGCTCGGAGAGCTCTAGAACAGTGCGAACTGGTGAGACTTGGACTGAACTGAGATGGGAGTGTATAAACATGTAATACAGATTTTATTGTAAATATTGTAACTGTCAAACATGGACATATAATTTATAGAAATAACTGAATACGTTTTATACACCGTCTATTGGGACTTATTGTTAATTAAATTAGTTACATTAATTTTTTTGAGGTAATTGTAAATTATATGGATTTGTGTTCATTAATTGAGAACCGCAAGTGATATAAAAATATTGTGAAAATTTGTATCGAAAGAATTTTGTTTATAGTTATTGTAAAAAAAATTAGGAAATTATAATTAACTCTTTTATTTCATTAACGAATCTGGTTCAGGCCAATGACTTCGGAGAGAAACTGTAACAATAATTTTGAGGTATAGCCTAACGCATTAATATTGTTTAATTTTGAGATTTTGAGATTCGTGTAAATTATTTTATTATACGTTTTTGAAAAGTGATTCTCCTCCATTGTCATATTTTTTACAGACTATTAAATCATTTCACAACGAAAAAGGATGTAATGTATAAAAAACCTAGAAAATAATTTTTGTCACTTAAACGCCTTTAAATACTCTTGCTATGGTAGTGTACAAATCTCTTGTAGCAAGCTGTGCTAAGTTTCGTGTTCACACATTCACTCCATACTTGGAATGTTCTTGTCTACTAAAAATATTTTACTGTACGATTTTTTTGTAAAAAAAAAAAAGAAGAAGAAAACTAANATACTTGGAATGTTCTTGTCTACTAAAAATATTTTACTGTACGATTTTTTTGTAAAAAAAAAAAAGAAGAAGAAAACTGACGTTAATTTTTAATAAATCTAAATAAATAATCCTTTACGTTATTTCAGTAACGAATTATATAATCTGATTTATTAAATTTATAGAAATTTTATGTTTCCAATTCAGTTTTCTCTTAAAATATATGTTAAGAACTAAGTGATAGCGAGATGTGGCTTTCTTATAATACCATGTATTGGCACAACTTCTGCGTTGGTAGGCGTATCACTACTTTAAACTTTAAAGTAAATAATTTCCCGGGAGGGAAAACCCCGGACCCCTTCTCTACAGGTAGCCGTCAGTGAGCGACCGCGATAACGCAGCGGATAGAGCGCTCGCCTCCCACCAACGGAATACGACTCGATTCCCAGCGGGGGCCGCTCCCCGGACTTTCTCACGCGGGAATCGTGCCGGACGATGCCACCGGTCAGCGGGTTATCTCGGGGATCTCCCGTTTCCCTCGCCCTTGCATTCCTCGCTTCACCCACGCCGGCTCTCGAGACCTCTCTACTCCGCACTTCGCGGCACACACCGATGAAGGCTGCGGACGCGCATGTCAAGGCCGGTGTGATGAGACCGACGTGTTTTCCTCGTTCCATCTGCAGGTGTAGAAACAGCGTGACGCGTGGCCACGTAAGTTGCAGAGGCCTGCGCGTGTCGGATAGAGCCGGTTCTCGCCGCCCAGCCGCGGTAACGCCCGGGCCGGTGGGGAAGAACCGTGCGGATCGTAGCCTTGGAGGCCGATTTGCATAGAGGATGAAGACCGCGCGAGCAAATACACGGTTCTCGGAAGAGGAAAATCAATGAGGGAATTGAGGAGCGTGTGACGGGCGCTCTCTCCTCGCGGCCAGGTACCAGGAAGCAGGGAGTGTCCTTACGCGCGCATAACAGCGGCTCGGGTCTAACTGGCACGAGTACCAGGGTGGGGCGTCTCATACTCCCGGCAGTCTTCCTAAACCACTGGTCGATTCCTTCAGCCTGGAGGCGCGTGTTCTAAGGGGAACCAGTCCCCGCCATCTTCGATTTACGGAATTTTCGCTGTAACTCGCAACGCAGATGTTATATTTTATATCGGGTGTCGACAAGGCTCATGTTCTAAAACATGTTTTGCAAGACTACTGTTGCTAGGATCATTTCTGCAACCGTCGGCCAGAAAAAATTAAGCAGCCACTAGTAAAAAATTAATTAACGTGGTGAAGTTGAAATAGTTTACTAAAGCTGTGGATACTCTTATTTATTTCATGTCGTGCGAAAAATTGCGGTGAACCATCTTAAATTGAACTTTTGGCAAAAAGAGTAAGAATCCAAAATGGAGAGGCTTGATTCCCTTAAGCCTCGCCCGGTGCACAAAATTATGTGATTACGTTGTACTTCCTACGTATGAGTGACGGGAGTTTAGAATATTTTTCTTTTCGAATTGAACTGAACTCGATTAAAGTTTCTTCGATCATCCTTCTTATTTATTTGTCTTCTTACACGCAATATTAATGGGCATGGTCAATTATGGAAAAAAATTGTAATCTGCTTTACGTATAAGAAGGTCAAAGAAATTGATTTTGAGGATACCTTTACCAGAAACTGATTTCCTTAAACTGCCAAACGGTTGGGCGAAAATTCAATAATGTTTACTAGTTAAATAGCTTTTTAACGGTATCTGCTTACAAATAGCGTTTTAAAAACTTAACAGGTGTGCATTAAAGTGTCAATTTCTCGACTGTGCTCTAAAGTGTGCCGTTTTGAAGAGAAAATGTTTGGAATTGCTGTTCTGAAACCTAAACTGGCAAACAAACGCACAGCGTATCTTTATTGTTTTGCTGTGCCACCGCTGAGAGTCCTGCAAGGGCATGTTTCATACGAAAATACTTCAATGCAGCTCAGTGATTTGGGCACAAGGGCGATGGGACCCTTGACGTGCACGCAGCGATGCGTCGGACTTACAAAAAAAATGCAAAACATACAAACTCTGCTCCGCTCGTGTACTTATAATGTAAATCGTGAGTGAAAATTCTTTAAACTATACTATATCATATCTAATCTTTAGGGCTTCAAAACTTTTCATTAGATGATTCTCAATTACAGCAGTTGTAAATTGACTCATCTTGCTATACTTATCAAACCATCGGTGGAATTCTCCAGAAATCGAAGCCTTGGATATTCACAAAATAAATTCACAAGACTATATAATTGAAACTCAGACACTAACAAAATCAGTAGAATGAGAGCAAATGAGGGTGAAATGAGGCNCTTCTCCCCACCTGGGGTCTGGGCACACACCTCTATCCCGAAGCCCGAAGGCAGAACGTCCGTGTTATTGCACAAGTCGTTGCTGCATCAACGATAGAGACAAATTAAAAAACTTTAGAAATTTTGACACGAGTAAATAATCCCTTGCGGCGAAGTTAACCAAGGCGCAACGTTTGAGCTACTTATTTTCGGATTTGTTTCCAGAATGCCCAAGCGTATGATTGTTTAGTATGAAAGGCGTCTCNAACGTTTGAGCTACTTATTTTCGGATTTGTTTCCAGAATGCCCAAGCGTATGATTGTTTAGTATGAAAGGCGTCTCCTTTCTAGCCGACGTTGGGGCATCACTTGTTACCACATGCCTCTAATTGTAGGCAGCTATTTCCTATTTCTNCTTTCTAGCCGACGTTGGGGCATCACTTGTTACCACATGCCTCTAATTGTAGGCAGCTATTTCCTATTTCTATTCCAACATTTAAAAAAAACCTATGGAATTTATTAACGTATATCTTTTTCAGGGCAAAAATGAAAGTCGATATGTTGGTTACCAATTTATAGATGTGGATATTGAAACATATATGTGGTCGTTGGAAAGTGTCAAAATTAGCGAAAATCGCTTATAGCAACCCTCTGATTACGTCATTTATTCTTCTGTAAACAGTGTTTTAAACCATAGCGACAATTCTGCCCCTTTTCTGAACAGATTTCTGTGTTAAAATCTTATAGTCATCGCTTAAAATCCTGAGGAAACAGAACACCCGCGAAGATTGGTTATGCTGTTTACCCTCCCCGTCACAATACTTCCTTATAGCCGGACGTGACTTGATCAGTTAATAATTATACCTTAAGGCACGGCTTCACCTCTTATGTATAAATTCTCCATTTTCGTGTCATAATTTATTTTCTGAGTAGTTATTAAAGATTTCTACAGAAAATTTACATTTTACGGGTTATTTAATACTTTATTTATGTTATTTTACTACGCGTTACCTGGTAGTTATACAATTTAGCTGTATTAATGTTTTGAAGTTTATATTATGCTATTTGTGACAACATTTTTCTTTGATAGTGTGTATTTCAAGCCTGTACTGCCGAGTAAGGCAAATATAGTTTATTCGCGGTGTCATCATAGTTTTTTTAATCAACGCTCTGAAAAATCACCACAAGTATATTTTTTTGGTTGTTTCCTAAATATGCCACGTGTCAGAAGCGTTTTATACTTGTGTCAACATAAATCTAAGTTATTTTTCCTAAAATATAACTTTTACTTATATTCTACATCCACACACACACACTCACATACACACCTATACGTACTTAGCGCCCTATCTGAGGTCTATGTCAACAAGTGGTTGTTTCGACGACAGGACCGATCCAACCATAAATGCTGCTCTGAGTACAGCCACATAGACAAACCAATCAGAGGACACGTCAGAACGAGGCCGATACACACAAACACACAAACTCTCAATTTTTCTCTGAATGCGAGGAAATTATTTCTTGACGATCAGTTGAAAGACGTTAAAAGAGTCACGCACTTTTTTTTGCATGTAATCCGAGTATTCATGCAGATACAGAGGTTACACGCCCGCTGGGATTTATAACCGTATTCCAGGACTCCTGTTTCTTGCTGATCAGTCGAAGGACGTTTACACAATTATACACTCTCTTGCGAATAATCATAGGATCCTTGGTTCTATAAACGTTACAAATCCGTAGACATTTTCAGATGTACGCAAGGACAGTGTTACTTGCTGACCAATCAAAGGAAGCCTTTTTACGCAATGCTACACTGTTTTGTGTACAATTAGAAGACCCTGGTGCATTGCACACCAACTACCTTCTTTCGCTGTATGCGAAGACTAAGTTTCTTGATGATCAATCAAATGATTCCTACACAATGTGACACCGTTCTGTAGATAGTGTCTTGATGACTTGGAGCTTTTAGCATTACACATCAGCTCGCATTCTTAGGTATAAGCGAGGACTGTGTTTATTGGGGATTCGTCTAAGGAATTGAGGCCCTGTTTTTGAGACTGTCGGAATAATTCCTGTAGAGGAAAGTAGTTTTGATGTTTCAGCGGGAACTTGGATAATGGCCCCAGCTACAGTTTACATTATCTGAGGAAAATGAGTTCCCCGCAAAGTAAACGTTCATTACATCTCAGTCATGTTTCATGTAAACTGCTTTGTATTTGGAAAAGCGGTTGTGTAATAGGACAACATAAAATATCAGAATTGGCATTACTTTTAACTTTTTCTTTACATCTTCATTAATATTTTTATCGAGGAGAGTGAATACTTGGGTACTTCGTAAAAATTTCATTTCTGCTACCTGGAATCGAGTCTTGTCTCTTTCTAAATCTACTGTAGATTCAATTCTTCAAGTCGATCTTTGAACACTCGATAGCGGAATGGTATGTCTGAATGTAGCCATGAAGTATCGAATTCAACCCGACAGCAAAGTAGCTGTCGAAATAGTAATTACGCCACAGATCAACCTTTTATATAGCAGTGTGTTTCTAGGAAACTTGAAACTGGACTCAGNGCCTTTTATATAACAGTGTGTTTCTAGGAAACTTGAAACTGGACTCAGTGTTTAGGTTCAACGTAAATATAATGAATGAATAACATTATTTACTTGGTCTTTTATGTAAATGTAACTAATTCAATAAGTATGAAATTTCTTATTAAAACATAGTCCATTACTGCTAGTCAAGCAATAACAGGTTGTACATCTTGAAGAATAATTATTGTTTGCATTCTAATTTTACGATTAGAATGAGATATTTATGTGATAAAATTAACAAGTTTAGAAACATTTCTAGGATTATCCACGCAAATTTGAAAAAAAAAAAAAAAAATCAAATATGAAAAGACTTACGTATAAAGTTTTGCAATACAATAGCAGTACTAGTTATCACATATGAAAGTTGCCATGATGGGAGGCGAGTTATTTGACCATCGCACCACAGTAGCCCAACCCCAAAAAACTTGAGATCATTATTACATTGTTCTCTAAATTTATAATTCCCTTGATTGACTTAGTATCGACACATACGTCATTGTTGCTCAACTCAGCCTAATTTAAATACCATGTTACATACATATTTTACCCAAAATCATATTAAGCAGTCTTACGCAGTTTGAAACGTGGACACTTAAAAGTTTTAAAATTATATTAAATATATAACTGATTATCATATTTCCGTGAATTTACCTATAAAAAGCTGCAATACGTGGCAAAAAAAAAACAGAACTGCTTTCTCTGCAATATTTTTAATGTGTGTTCTTTATTGATTGTTCGGTAAGGTAATTTTCACTATAACATTTGAAAAGTAATTTCTTCATTAATATCATTTTCATTCAATATTTTAAAATATCCAATTGTGCTGTTGTTATGATTAATCTTAAAACAGTTTACACGATGTTTAAATTTAAAGAACATTGAAGATTGTAAACGCAACATATATTTATATATAAAAGAAACACTACTAGTTAAATTTTGATAACACAGTACAGTGCATGTAAAAACATTCATATAGTCACAAGGTTCTTAATATTAAAAAACTACACTCAACAAAAATATGTATAACATTCTGAAATTGAATGACGTACACCAATGTTTACACTTGAACAACAATGTTGACTACAATAGAGTTAAAACATTCAGAGAGAATCATAGAGTGGCTAAAATTTAAATGAAAACACAGAATAAAATACATGCAAAATAAATTTAAGTTATGACACAAAGCCTTTTGCATTCAAGAACCTGCCATAAATACAGTATATACAAAAATAACATTTCAGTGAAGTCTTTTAAAGCTATTTGCATTTCAACAATACTTAATACAAAGCATGTAACAATTCTAACAGATTCATGCAATTGTTGCATTTAAACACTGAACGGAATTATGTGGGAAACCTATTAAATTGAATCACATACTTGTTTTTATTTAAGCAACACTGAAAATAATTCTGTGAAACTTACTTACATAGAGTTATTTACATTTAAATAAGTCTGAATGATTAGAAAACAAATTTGGTTGTAAACATTTAAACAAGGACAAAAAATAAAATAAAGAAAAACTATATTTAAATGGCGAAACNAAAACAAATTTGGTTGTAAACATTTAAACAAGGACAAAAAATAAAATAAAGAAAAACTATATTTAAATGGCGAAACACTGATACTTTAATTTAAATAGCACTAAATATAGCGCACTAAGAACTCAAAAAACATAAAAAATGCAAAACTTATTTTAATGGAGTCACACAGTTGTTTGCACTAAAATATCACACAATACAAGATACAGCGCTAAGTCTGGACTGTATGGAGGATGTTGCCATACCTCCCACTTGAATCGCTGCAGTGGGCAACATCCTCCTTACAGTCCAGACTTAGCGCAATGCGATTTTCATGTTTTCGGTAAGCTGAAAAAGGATCTCGGTGGACGACGATTTGNTACAGTCCAGACTTAGCGCAATGCGATTTTCATGTTTTCGGTAAGCTGAAAAAGGATCTCGGTGGACGACGATTTGGAAACGATGAGGAGGTGAATGCAGCCGTCTCCGGGTGGTTACGAAGCGCTGGAGGAGATGTCTACGCATCCGGAATNGAAACGATGAGGAGGTGAATGCAGCCGTCTCCGGGTGGTTACGAAGCGCTGGAGGAGATGTCTACGCATCCGGAATCGAAAAGTTGGTTTACCGTTCCGAGAAATGTTTGCAGTTTCTTGGGAACTATGTGGAAAAGTGAACTTACATTGTATTTTGTCATAGCCGTGTTGCCTATGTATAGGTGGTTTCATACATGGCCATAACGTGGAAGTGTAACTTATTTATCGATCTGCCCTCGTATATAAAACAGTACATTTGAGTTACTTACCATACACATAACAAATATTGAATGCAACATCATACATAACATACTGAAATATAAATCGTCATCTCAATCTTATTGCTCCGAAATCTCCTCGTCGACATCAGTCTCATCAAGGTTCTGGTTTATCATCGACTTTATGTTTCCACGTTCCATATTCATTGATAACTTGCCTATCTTTGCCAGGTCTATAGTATCCGCTGCTAGTCGATAGTATTGACGATGTACACGAATATCGTGACCCATGCACCTGGTCAAGGCGTCCAACTCGTGTTCCCGAAGGTTCGATTCTGTTTACAGCATAGACTACGAATTTATGTGATTTTCGTTTTGTTAATTTTAAATCTTATGAATTACCAAATACAAACTTATAAATTATTAATAATTAGTTTTGCTAACTTGAATGCCTAAATAAGTAAGTATACATATATTTTTAATTATTTGAATAGACAGTTTTGTGTCACACTTGAACAATTATTTCATAAAATAAGTCGACTAAACATTCTGATTACATGTGAAAAAATGCTCTTAAAATGTTGTAAGGAAGCGTGGTTTATCTTAAAGACGCATGTGGTTTTTAATTTTTAATTATGGCTTTACATTCATCTAGCGTTAATGAAGTAATGCTGCTTGCTGGACCAATGAGTGTCGAAAAATCTGAATCAATATATTACAAAAATCAAAACAAACATTGCAAAAAAAAAAACAGATGAATTGGACAAGTTAGAGTTCTGGGTGAAGGTCAAATTCCTGAATATCCCACAGTTTCTGAGGTATAGCTCAATCAAAAACTGCCTCATCCTTTACCACATCAAAATTGTGGGTCAGTGATTGGTATTTTCAAAATCGTCATCCAAATTTATCGAATTCGATGCGCAGTTTACCAAAATTACCTGAAACTGCAAATTAGATTTGTCTACAACTTGGAACTTGCGCCCATTTTGTACAGCATCAAGATGAAGTTGACAAAAGGGGGGGGGGGGAGGTTAGTGTTTGTGTGCAGTTCCTGTACGCTATTGAGAACAAAATACTGGGCATGTAATTATGTGTGAAAAAATTTAATTACATGAAATACAATGTCTGTACTTAAGTGTGGCAACACATTGCAAAAAATGGCTATTAAACGCTAATATCGCCATAGCAGTTTGCCATACTTGAACTCACGATAGCAAATTTTTCAATAATTCCCCAAGTTTGTACGAAGAAACATACAAAAAATTTTGATTGTTCGTTGCAATACAGTGAACTCGCCGTCCTACGTGTTTGATAAGTAATAGAAAACCTAGCTCCTAACATGATTAATTAAACTTTCAACTATATGGGTTGTGGGACTACCGCTTTAACAGACACACTAACTTAACTGCTTAAAAGCGTTGTAAATAGTTGAGTAAAACCGGTTGTTTTCACTCTTCAGTGATAAAAACGGTAGCGTAATAAGAAATAGTTCTCATGTAAAATAGTACTACACTGCGTGCGCAATGACGAGGTGCGTTGTCCTTTTGTTGTAATTCTCTACACATGGTTCAGCTGTGTTTGCATGAGGCGGAGGAATAGCCTGGAAGTAGAACTATAGCAGGGCTTCGAAAAAGTAGGAAGTAACCGCGAATGGACTATAATGTGAATTGCGGGCAGACCACTAACGGAGCACCGGGCGGTCAGCTGTAGGTTATCTTCAATTCAAGGTCACCGCTCGTTATTGGTGTTTATACCTCGAGCCTCAAGAAATCATACATATATCCTCATACTTTGATTTATCCTGGTCATGCTGTATAATAATACATTTCATAAATTTTATTATTTTAAATTAAAATCTTCCACTGGGAGTAAAAAAACTTAATTAAAATTAAATAAATTTTAATTTTAATTTACTTCAAAAATTTAATCAAAATTAATAAAGGGAATAAAAAATAAATATAAAAGTTCAATAAACTTCGTATAAAACGTTTCCTTAAATATGAACCAACTAAAATTTGAAAAACTAAACCGTATTTATTTAGTTATGGTGAAAAAGGTGGTGTTCTCTATGCATTAATAGCTGCAAGCATTCTGCGATAACTTGATGTTCGGTAGTTTTATAATCTTAGTTGAGTTGAGAGATTCGGGCAGCCCTTAAAGACGAGGTCTCGAGAGCCGATGACGGTAAAATGAGGTGAGAGTAGAGCAGCGCCGGAATACATGGGCGGGGGAAACGGGAGATCCCCGAGAAAACCCGCTGACTAGAGGCATCTTCCGGTACGATTCCCACTTGTAAAAATCCGGTAGTGGCCCGGCCGGGGATTGAACCCGGTTCGCCTTGGTGGAAGGCGAGCAGTCTAACCACTCCGCCACCGCGGCCCCTTTTGGACTATAGTTTTTGACTGCCGAGTGAGCGGTTAGGACCCTAACTTTTGCACACACCCTTACCGTGCTACAACCTTAACACTCAGCTGGCCGTAATTTATGAGAGGGCGGTAAGATCGTCTTTCATTGTAGCAAGACGGCGAGTGATTCAATACGCGAGTGGACATGTATTCCTCCACCGCTCACCGCAATTAATTGCGAATTTGAAATTGCAGTTCAATCGTAGTTCACCAATGAGCTAGCCAATTTATTTGCGGGCTCTACTTAAAGTGCTTATTACTCGCATAATTTTATTCAATTCACCTAATAAGCTAATATCAACAATAGGCCATTCACGGTTACTGCACACTTTTCTGAAGCCCTGGTAAAGTTCTACTTACAGGATATTCCTCCGCCTCATGCAAACAAAGCTTAACCGAGTTTAGAAAATTACATCAAAGGGACAACGCACCGCCTTCGTGCGCACTCTGCGTAATAAAATGTTGCGTAATAATTATTTCTTAGTAGGCATTGCCAACGCTCCTATTTTCTCCCTATTTTAATTTATATTAATTATAAATGAAATATTATAATTAATATATAAATCGTGAGTAAAAATTCAACTTAACAAAAAATAAGATACTTTTATGTTAACCTAAGTATAAAACACTTGTGATACTTGGAATATTTAGGAAACAACCAAACACGTTAGTCATGGTGAGATTTTTTATATATTTTTTTTATAGGTTTGATTCAGAAAGTGTGAAGAAACCACGAATAGACTAAAAACCGTAAAACTTTCATTACCACAACTGTTTTATTGTTATATTTGATGTTGGTAATTTTAGGTTGTTTCGAAAAGGCTAGGTCATATCAACTGCTTTGTTTTCACGATAAACAAATATATTGCTTTTACTGTTTATAAGGAGTTTTAAGANGGCTAGGTCATATCAACTGCTTTGTTTTCACGATAAACAAATATATTGCTTTTACTGTTTATAAGGAGTTTTAAGGTTAGGCGACCTGAGATCAACTTAATAATTTCGCGCACGAGTCTCTTGTATGTATGTGCTCCACACGAATCGATGAGAAATTCTGGTATTCAGCTCTGATGGAAAGAACGCAGTTCACGTTACCGACCCTTAGCGCATCATCNATTCAGCTCTGATGGAAAGAACGCAGTTCACGTTACCGACCCTTAGCGCATCATCATCGTGTTCTCTCCTGAAAGACTTGCGGATAATTTTTATTTATTTTTACCCATGGGGAAAATAATTCAATGAAATACATAATTTATTTTTAAAGTCAAATTTATAATTTTTCTATATTTCAAGTCATTTTGGGAAGGATACTTACCACTTTTTGTTTTGACACTTAAAAAAAAGCTTGATGGTAACTTCTTCGTTATGATTGCCTCTGAACTATTTCAATACCGACGTAGTGCTTATAAACTCCTAGTTGTGCTACCTGAGCAACCCCTTAGAAAACGCGACGCTTGAAAACAATGGGAATGTCTTGTCCCTGGAAGCCCAATAGAGACGTGTTTTCCGTATGGTAACGCATGAAGTGAACCCTGCCTGCCTTTATTGGATATTCGGGGAGAGCATCCTATAAATATGTACACACGTGAAGTGCACTTGACATTAGCTTACTTAATGTCCACGTCATGGTCGCATGTACTTCGCTGACCTGCAAACACAGTTTCTTCGCCCGACTTATCGGAATGGCCTAGTTCTATGTCCCCATTTTTCAAAGCTCTGCGCTCATTTTGTCCAGTAGATAATGGACTTTTTTTTTCTTCTGACTGCACCCTCCAAATTCGCGTTCAAGTTAACTATCTTCGACAACGTATTTTGAATGAACGCATTCTGCTGCGTACGAATACCGCGAAAACAGCCGTAACGCGAGATATCTAAATCAAACTGAACAGCTCATCAGTTTGCCACATGACCCGGCATCTTCAAGTAAAAGAATTGAAATCACTCAATCATGGGAATACACAGATTATGTCTCACACAGTGTTATCTTAGCCTGTTGATATATCGCCTATCAGACATTTCTGTGTAACAGATAATAACGCTTTTTAGAAGGATATCAACTGATAGGAAGTGAAGCGTGTGCAGTGCCGTAACCATGCTTTGTAAACTTAAGAGATAATACTTGCTATCTTGATTTTGTAGTCATACGGAGTAAACAATCAATTACAAGCAATTAATTTTTCGCTACGTATAAAAGGTCGACGTATTTATTATTTAAAACTGATGACCTGAAGTACAATCGTTAATTCTTAACCCGCTGACTTCAGCACCCAATCTTATCACAATAAAACTCATTGTACTGCTATAAATGTACATTTTGTGTAAGCAGACCAAAAACACAGAGATCATTAAATACTTTAGTGATCCTTAATGAGTATTTAGCTATGGGTGAACAAAAATCTGGTTGTGTACTAACAGAAAAAAATCTTATTTTATGGATGGCTGTCGACATGTTTCAAAACATTTCTTAATGTGCGTGAACTTGAGTGCGTGAGTGCATGTGTATACGTAACGTGCAAACTTGAGAGATTTTTCAACACAGTGGCTGCCTGAAACAACTTACTTTAAAATCATATCCTTCTTCTGAAGTGACAAAGCAATTGCATTCACAGGCATTATCAGTGTATCTTGCGACCTACATACAGGCCTCAATAAGCATCGTCGCATTTTCGCCCAAAGCACGGCATTTCCAAAGTTAATGCATTTACGTGTGTTAGGCGATTATTCATTGCTTCTTCAAAGAAGCAAAGTACTCCTATATTTGGCAGAGCTCCTTAAAACTATAAAGTCATTAAGAAGCTAACGAAAATTGATGAGTTATCGTCCAGCTAGTGTTGTTATCATTTCCAAGT
Organism: Clitarchus hookeri; assembly: GCA_002778355.1. Lineage (NCBI taxonomy): Eukaryota > Metazoa > Arthropoda > Insecta > Phasmatodea > Phasmatidae > Clitarchus > Clitarchus hookeri. The sequence goes on from NQII01003577.1 coordinate 189,996, forward strand.
GCATGACGTCACTTCCGGAATACATTTATCTTCAATTCAGGGTGACATCTTACCAGGTACAGAAAAAAAAATTAACAGTCTTAGAAAAATAGTATTCCTTACAAAAAACTGAATTGGCCTTTATCAAAACGCAATTTGCCGATTTTCATAGCTTTGTGGAATCAAACTCCACTTACACGAAACTGTTCTGGAATTTACTATTTCGTATTTCATATAGCTGTAACTGTCTCGCACGTAAACATATTTCATAAGTTTCTTATGGAATTTAATGTGTATAAAATAAATTTGCAAATTTATTGGACGTTCTTTTAATAACGAACAACTCAAACTCTATGTTTATGATAACATTTAACAACGAAATATACTTTATACTCCTATATTAAAAACACTGTCTTCCATTGTTCATTCAGCCCAATAAAATCACAAATAAAACGCTACAAATGATCATCCTTCGTGTTTTTTATACATAGGATGTAGACCGCGAGAAATTTTTTTTTTCGTGAAACGAAAATCAATGTTTTTATTTACTATCCTCTTAAATTTTGATACATTCTGAATCCCTTGCGGTTTTAGCATATTGATCGACAGCTTTCCTAGAGGACATGTTTTAGTAATAACCATCAAGAAATATTTTTTCAGATAAGACGAGCTGAAGGAAAGTTCTACTTCATGCTTCCCATGTAAGGACGTGCCTCCACCATGCTTGGACGTTATGCTGAATACATGAAGGAATGAAATTTACCATCGCAAGCAGTTACGTTCCCGTACACTTTAGAGCCACAATTTTCTGTGAACGAACGAGGTCAACACACACTGAAGTTCAGTACGTCTGAGGTCTCCGCCATCGTAACGACAATGTTCATGTCACTTAACATTGATAAGTTCATATACATGTGTATATATACATAAGTATTTGTATATGTAGACGTTGTTTAACTTACGTTACAGACATTGGGGGGTGATTAGGCATGGAAAAAACCGGCATAAAAGTTGAGAGACATTTGTCCTTAGTAGAGACCGCCTTCATACGTTAATTACATAATAGTCGTGTTAATGCCTAGCAGTTAGGCAACCTGTGTGGCATGGTGGCAAATACGACTGCGTACAGCACACTGCTCATAAACTATAAGCCATTCACGGTTACTTCACACTTTTCTATAGCACTGCTAAAGTTCTACTTTTTGTTACAGATTACGTATCCTTCCGCTACACGTTAACAGAAACACTGTCATTTGACTTCTACGTTTTAACTGTCAAATGCTTTGTTTACTGTTTACAGCTGTTCAAAGAATCCTGTCATATTTCAAAAACCATTACGTACGAATATTCACGATTTAAGCCTATTACTACATTTAGGTCAAACTTATGACTTTTTAACAATGTCTGTATTGACGATAGTTATTACGGTTGTTAATTTACATTGTTGACATATTTTTTACACACGATATAGCACATTACACATAAAACCCGTTAATATTTTGCCACGACTGTGTTTAACCCTGTTACAACTGCTAGGGAAATAACTGTAGTATTTAACCTCTTGTTAATTATATATGTTGGGCTTATTTCGTTAAAAGGACGGCTATATTTGGAATAAATATTAAAACGAAGGAGCAACCATTTCAACGAAAAAGACAGTAAATTCAAATACACAACTCGTATCGCATATTTTTTTATACGTAGCAGCTACAAACTTAACATATATTGGTGAACATGCAAAGAAATAGGTCTACCGTAACTTTTATTCAGCTCATATTACTTAGTTTTAACTACGTTTATTAAATTATTTATTTAAAACTTTCTGGCGGGGCTTAGTAATTTTTTGGGGTTGTAATCCATGGCCAGTTACGTTAAAGTGGAGTGGATACTACCTGACGATGGTTTCTCGCCATCGATTTCTTCTTCGAGCGAGATGTCTCCTGTTTTACCAGCGCCATCGACTTCTTCAGCTGTGATGCCTACATAACTAGCAGTATCTGCTTTCACTAGTGTAGTACCATCGTTTTATATTGGTATGGTGCCATCGACTTCTTCAGTTGTGATACCTACATCACTACCGACATCTACTGCCACCAGTGCAGCACGATCATCTCCAGATGGTACAGTGCTATCGATTTCTTCAGCTGTTACGCCTACAATATCTTCAATTGAGCCATAGAATTTTTCGGCTGAGGTACCTAGAACACAATTGCCGGTGTTACCTTCTTCTTTAGCTCCAACGAATATATCTCCAACAAGTCCATCCAAGTCTTTGACCGAACCACTACATCATCATCAATGTCACTTTTGTGATAAGACATGTACTTTCGGCTGCGGTGTACGGCGCTATGCTATCTATCATTGTGCCAAGAATTTTGCTATATGACATATTTGTGTGAAAGGTTCGGTAAGAATTTCAGCCGTAGCGACCATTTCAATAGACATGCAAAGACCTTTAAAGATGAAGTGCTTTTCTCATCATTATCAGGTTTACTGCAAGTAAGTCTCTTGTGACTTCGTTACATGTCTTCAAAAGTGCAGTTTCCAACATAACCCGCCCTGCACAGTGTGTCGGTGTAAAAAATGTCACGATATTTTCGCACAAAGACAACGCATGTGTGAATAGCGATATTCATAAAAGACTGTAACCATCAACAAAGTTACATATATTGAGATGCATATATATATATATAAGAATATTGTATTTTTTTCGAGGGCATGAGCAACTGTATTATATTAATTGAATAAAAAATGTATGTGAATAAAATTGTGTTTTATTTCATGTTTACCTAATTTTCCAGAATAAAATTAAAATTTCAAGGAACATAAATAAAATAAATTTAATGAATAGGTATTGTTTAAAGTACAATTTTACTTTATGTACTATTATATAATTAAATAGGGAATACATTTTAAAATTGAACAAATTTATTTTATAATTAAAAATATAGATTTAATTAATTATGCAGGTTGTCAAATCCCGCATGATGCATGTAGGTTTACTGCTAATTGGAAAATATATTTTATTAAATAGAATGAAAATTACAGATTTTCCTATGCCAATAAAAAAATATGAGTGTTTTGACACCTCGCCTGGTGGCCGAATAGACAACTCGCCTGTTGGCGAAATCGATAAATAATACACAAGCGCCACCTAGGTGTTGAAAATGAAAACAAATGACAAACAAACAAAAACTAAGATGCCTGCATACGATGGAATGAGTTTGTGTGAGGGGGTGGAGGCCTGCCGTCTAGTTGGTCGAGCGAAGATAAGTAATTAGTCAATGAGAGACATTGGTGGCGTGTCAGTCTGCTGGACGGGGTGCTGGGGAAACCTTCAGAAATGTAAGTTTTTAAAATATATATCTAATAATAATTATTAATTTTAATTTTAAAGTAATTTATTTAAATAAAATTTTGAAAATTTTTTTAATTTTTACAATTTTTTGGNTTTTTAGAATTTTTGTTTTCAAGGTTATCCGAGGTCACGGACATAGGGTCATGGTCAAGGTTACCTGGATCCAATATGGTGGTTGGGTGACCGGAATGACAGTATGAATGGTGCCTGGAGTCTGTGGCGGGTGCCATTGTACCAAAACATTCGAAATTTTAATTTTTAAATTTATATTTCTTTGATTTTTTGGAATTTTTAAAAAGAATTTTGCATTTTTTTGGTGTTTTGGGTCATTTAAGATTTCAGTCATAAAGTTAAGGTCAAGGTCACCGGTCAAGGTCACCTGCATCCAATACGGTGGCGGGGTAAATTCAAAACACCCTCGGCTGGCCGGCGCAGGCGCCGGACCTCTAGCCCCTTATGCTACTCACCATAATCATTCTACTCTTAATAATTTAGACTTAGTTTTATGGGGTCGCATCAAAACTGTGGTGTACGAGACAAACGTGTAATGCGAAGCGGCCATTGACGTAGTATGCAACTTTGTTCGGAACACATCGGTGATGTTAGAAAGAGGGACGACAGTCCATGCTCCGGCGGTGTCGCATGTTGGTGGCCGTCGGTTTGAACATTTACTATAAAACAATCAAGCGAGTTTCCTAACCGCTAGGCGTTCCTCTCGTCATTTGAGCATCACATTCCGAGGCGAAAGTACAAAATATATTTCAACTTCTCTACCTGTTTTTCCATGCCTTATCGCCTAATCACCTCGCGAAGTCTGTAACACGAAAATTACACACATGTATTGAAATACAATTATATTTCTCAATCTTTCTTTTCTTTCTATTCGTGGGTACTGTGAAACGTCTGATAATGTAACGAAATCCAAACAACTTCAATTATCCATTTAATTGGCCTTTTCAGTGAAAACAATATTCTTCAGTCTAGGTTCTTGCCATCACTAACTCAGTCTTCATATTAAATACATACCAGGACCTATGGTTGTAAAGGACTAACCGACACTAAAATATAACGAGAGGTGTGGAATCCAAAAATAAAAATGTTAAGGCTTACAGCTAAGTTGAATTAATGCGTAACCTCTCGTTTTCAGGTGTCAGAAGCTCAACTAGTATGAATTTAAGATACATTAAATCAATTATTTTAGAATATTGAGAACCACAATTCAAGTAACATAGTTGATTAACAAAAAACTATAGCTCAGAGAATGGTTATCTCAAGCAAAGCATTAACCACAGAAAAAATATACAAGCCAGCGATATATTGAAGCTCCGTGACCGCTAATGCCATTGATCGCCTTGCATATAAAGTAAGTTCATGGTCACACATTACAATATATATATGTTATATACATGTATGTAATATACATGTATGTAATATATATGTTTGTAACTAGCGAACCGGCCCGGCTTCGCCCGGGTACAATAGAGTTTTACAGTGATACACTAATAAATAAATTGGGAAAAGAAAATTAATTTATGTGAAAAAAGAATTATAAAATTATACTATGTTGCCTTAGGTTTTTAACTGATTATGGCAACCCAAAACGAATGAAATATTTTTACCCGATAGCCAGGAAGTAGAGTATTGCTTTTGGAGTGTATCTGTGCAACTATCGCGTAGTTACCACATTTCAGCTTTCCAACATCGATGTATGAAAATTAAAACGTGAGTTTCATCTACTTGTAGCCTAAGAAGTAAGTGTACCTAGGTACTACTTTTTGCGCTTGGCTGAGGGATCTTAATCCATCACCAAAGTTAAGCAACGTTCCCAGCGGTACACATTTGGATGGGTGACCGTTTAGTGGCATAATATCTGAGCGCTTCGGAGGTTGCGTTAAATATTCGGTCCCGATTGTTATCGATCGATAGCAGGCGTTAAGCCATTTCAGAGGTCCTTGGGCGGCCTGATAAACTCTGACACCAGAGGAAAAAAATATTTCGTTCACGTTCCCAGCCGTTGCAGAATTACGTTTTGTTGTTATTCCACAGGAACCGTACAATTTTCCGGGATAAAAAGTATCCTAGGTCCTATTCGAGGACCTAAAGCACCTACATACCAAGTTCCATCCAAATCCGTTCAGCCGTTATGGAGCTGAGTGGTAACAAACATACACACAACTACAACACAGACTTTCGCATTTATAATATTGGTAGGATAGATATATATGTAATATGCTGAGATCCACCGTACCGTAAGGAAGGAATAAGTATCGTCTTGTAGAATAGCTATTCAGATTGTTTTTGAATGTCTGATTTTGAAATAATCCTAAACCCATTTGGATTAGTGAATGGTTTTTATGTGCATCACAGCAGTCTAGGGGCCTAAGTAGGTAAAATACATTATTCACTTCACTTCTCTTCATAACTTTTTTCCTCCATTGTAACTATTAATCTGTAACCGTATAGAATACCGTGGGTATTAAATTGTTTCAGACGNTTTTGAAATAATCCTAAACCCATTTGGATTAGTGAATGGTTTTTATGTGCATCACAGCAGTCTAGGGGCCTAAGTAAAGATTTGTAATCTGGAATGGAAGGTCGTAGGTAAAATACATTATTCACTTCACTTCTCTTCATAACTTTTTTCCTCCATTGCAACTATTAATCTGTAACCGTATAGAATACCGTGGGTATTAAATTGTTTCAGATGTTTCAGTGTACATTTGTAAGTAATGCTAGTGACACAATGACACATAATAATGACACAATCAGACACGTAGAGATGTTTGCTAAAAAGGCTGCGGGTATAGTTTATTTTGTTCCGAATTTGCCTCACACATATTCCTGTTTGCTGTTGTCACATAGTGCCACTTACGAGCGGGATAAGTCTGTACTTACAACGAACTAATTCCAAGACTGACTTCCCTTCAATAAATTCATGTAAATTTTCGCACGTAGGAAAAAGGATGACTGAATTATTTTTGACAACAATGGATCGGTCAACACCAAAAACCACAATGGGCGTTAGAAAACATTGTCAAAGGTAACCTTAATGCGTTTTAACAACGTCATATTCAATTAAAACGGTATTTGAAAATTTGCAGAAATACCTTCCCACGAAATTAGCAGTGAACACTATTTGTTTTTGCGTTATTTCATTAATGGCAATATTACAGTCAGAAAAATCCCATACCAGACTTAAATATGGCACATTAAAAAACTTCCATAAATCTTACTCCACAGACATTTAGCGTATTATGTGGTTTTTGTAGCTCTTTCTATTAGTTATGATTTTTTTCCTTTGCCCATAGAAATAGTTGCTATAAAACTCGCCATATTTTATATAAATTTAATGGAAAAATTTGACATATAGATTATTGCACCCAGTTGCCGTACTGTCGTTTTCTTTACTAACGTTAATAATTCTGAGGAATGTTCGCGGCATCACTGTGGCATTGCTTTCAGTACAAAACGACGCTGGTTCGGGCCGACACCTAGAACAAGAATTTTTGCAATTTTCCTACATAGTCCTGCTATACCCATTATGGTAAGTAGTTACTGTTTCCAGTTCACAATTTATGCCACCGATAAGTGAGTGAAGAAGTTTAGGCGGCTCTTAACATCGAGGTCTTGAGAACCGAAGAGGTTGAAGCGAGGTGAGCATGGTGCAGCGCTGGAATTAAGGGATGGGAAAAATGGGAGATCCCCGAGAAAACCCGCCAACCAGCGGCATCGTCTGGCACGATTCCCACTTGCGAAAATTCGGGAGTGACACGGCCGGGGATTGAACCCGTTTCGTCTTGGTGGGAGACGAGCAGTCTAACCTCCGAGCAACCGCGGCTCCTACCACCAATAAGAAACTGGTCGCAACGCATCTTAAAAACAAAGCTACACCTACCACATAAAATTATTTGTGTACAGTACCAGTATTTAAAGATCCATCTTTAACACAGGCACGTAAATGTGATCGCAAGTGAATAATAATGGACAATGCTACTTCGTAACGAAATTGCTCTAAAAACTACGAATCCTATCAAAACAACAAGAGCTTTACAAAGAAAATATACAGAGGTGTGATAATTTCGCTTCACTTAGTGTTTATATTCACAAACACTTGTATTGTTAATTTTAAATGAAAGAAAATGAAAATGATATAAATGGACGCACCAGCACAATAATATGTCCACATGTTTTAATACGTGGCACACAAATGACGTGCACTTCGCCGGAAAGTCTCGTGTTAGCAACATTCCCACTCGCTTAGGAAGTTTTCTTCACGAACTCTGAGAAAAGAACTAGTAAACACTGTGGAATGCTAACAAGACGTCAGCCACTGCAAAAGTTTGAACGTTGGAGGAAAATATAAAGGCTCCCGCCTACCTAGCGTTTCTTGCCGCGTTTGAGACCGAGAAGCGCGGGGCCGATAAGGGCGACACTGCCACGCTCATCGAGTGCTCCATCGCCGCTAAGCGCAATGCTCTCAACTGGCGCGCAGTGTTCTCGTCGAGCTGCGTGTACCTATGGGAATTTCATTGGCGACCCTATTATTTTATTGGTGGAAAGTCCGTAGGCATGTTCAGTGTATGTATCTGAAGAGTATATTTTGAGGTATATCATTCAGAAAAAAGCAATTTTTAGCCATTTTGGAGTACTCTGAATTGGGATTAGTATGTGTGTGACGTCGTGAAAGTGCTCAACAACCCTCGTCTGATGTTTGTGTTCTTTTCTCAGATCACCGCATTGGACGCACGTTTAATAGTTTTGTAGAAAAACGAATAATTCAAACACTCTGCAACGCATTTCAAGCTCCAGGTCTGCCGGAGTCGAATGTCATTAGTAACACAACATGCGATTTACTAATAACAAATGTGTTATCACAATGTTAGTTATACTGGGCTCTCGTGTTCTACTTTTGCAAGAAAACAGGAACTCAAAGTGTTGTGCAGAATTATTGCTTTGGCGTAACACGTATCAAAGTTCAACGTAACTTTCGCTTTATCGTAAGTTTATGTTTGCGCTGTCTGTTAAATCGTTAAATTGAGCACTTTTGTAATAAACGTTTGAAAAACGCTGCTGTCCTTACCCGCACACATTTTAACGGATACACCGGGTGGCATGCGCCCAGTAAAGTTGATTTCGAGGGGGGGGGGATATGTCGTTTCTTAACGTTGAATTAAAATTGTTATATGTGGAATTTGTAAATTCCAAAATGATTAATTTTGATTTCTGTTTTTTTTTTGTGTGCATATAAATGTAAATCTTAATACCTTTGTAAAATATTCACACACATAATAATTTCACAGTTCCACTTGACCGACGCATGAATAAAGTAGTGATTAGGTCAATGGCAATGTTGACATCACATATGGCGGAATAATATACAATCTATACAAGTAGATCCTAATCAGGGCTTTCAAAAGCGCTCAGTTCACCGTGAACAGCCCATATCAACAGATTGCCAGGTATTCCCAGTTCCCACAGCTTTCGAACGACAGTGTTCTGGCAGGGAAATTTAATTTTTAATTTTTAGCAGTCCCAAAAATGAGGCTGTTAACGCGTTGGTCTCTCTCCTTTGCGATTCACATTTGATCCCAGGGTCTGAGTGCATTTTTGGCAAACATGTAAACATGACCTATTTTTCTGACGGCATGTAGGTTTTTTTAGGTTCACCCGTTTCTCCAGCTTTCGAGTTTTACCCAGTCTCCCAAGTGAGCTCCAACTCATTTCTAGAAGAGTACTTAGGTACCCACTCGTTATTAGTTCCATCACTTCAACAGGAGCTTCTTCACCCAAGGGTAGGCCCTACAGTTCCTGTTGCACAACTTCAGGTGTGTGTATGAATATGTGTATATATATATATATATATATATATATACGTATATATATTGTGTAACTGAATTAGAGCGACAAACTTCGTGAGGTGATTCCTTATGCAAAATCAAGCGGGAAATACATGGGAGACTTCCTACCTAAATTTAATATTAAGGGAGCTACGAGCCCTTGAAAATAGACTTTTGAAACTGTATTCTTTGCGAAATATCGGAAGTAAAGAGAATTTAAACTACAGTTCTGCGACCATGTACTTGGCTCCACCATAGACGAGTGTTTCACAAGTGATATAATTACCTGCGTTTTCTCATGTAAGATCCAAGTTGCGCACGTTTTCGTATTGCCATCACAGCTGGTGGTGCGATCCTCGTGGTTCTCTAACTCGAATCCCGGTTAGAGTCAGGGAAGTGTGTTCCCGGATTACAGGCGCATGTCCACATTTGCTCGGTTATCCTGTTCAAGTATGCCTAGCACAGCGGCCACACGACATTAGCACGCATACATACCGGAGGCGTGTCGTCGACTTCTCCTTACCTCGCGTCCACATACCTACATTGGCTCAGTTGTGCCGGACAAGATGATGTTTCCACGTACCAGGCAGGATCAGAATGGACTGGGCGTAGACAGCTGCCCCACCGAGAGGAAAATCCCGTAGTTACCAGCGGGGCCGCGGTGGCCGAGCGGTTAGCCTACTCGCCTCTCCCCAAGGTGAATCGGGTTCAATTCAATCCCCGGCCGCGTCACCGGATTTTCGCAAGTGGGAATCGTGCCGNCCCCCCCTTTTTTTTTCATTCCGGCGCTGCTCTATACTCACCTCAATCACCCTCATCGGCTCTCAAGACCTCGTTGTTAAGGGCCACCCAAAATCTCTTCACTCACTCACTCAGTCGTTACTAGTCAGACTTAATATGAAATAAGGTCGATTCACAATGAATAACGTGTACGTATCGAAATGAAATAAGGTTTTATTACGAAATAGTTCACGATCATCGTGCTGTTTGTACGTTTCGTCCTCTTCGTATATTTTCCCTATACAGAATTTTACGACTTTTTTTATTTCACCAGTCTCATACACATGCTCATTTGTAGTCTTGAATGCTCTTTTGTCTACACCTTCGTTTGAAGTATTCGGCTTTGCATAATTACACTCAAGCCACATATTAAATTTAATTGGGTCCTGCTCTCGTACTTCCTCGGCGAGTTGTCTGACGATATTTTCCTTCATGCGAGCCAAACATTTACAAACATTCTTTTGACGAATAGCTCTTGTTATGCACGACGTAAGTCTTTAAATTACGCTGGAGAGCAGTTTCGGCTTCGACGAAACCATTAGCATTTGCCTTCCCAGACCTTGCCATGATTCTTAGGCGTGGCTGACGCTCACATGATGAGTAAGTATATTTTCGAGATATTGGTTTAAATGACGATGGAGACTGTACACGACGCATCTTGGCGGGAGAAGGATCTGTAAACATATAAGTTTTCACATGTCTCTGCAGATCATCGCGTCTAGCAAATGTCATGTCGCAATTTCCACACTTGTATTGTCATTCGATCTGCATTCTTCGTGCAGCCATACTTATCGTGCCTTTGAGCATCATGGTTGAACACGAAGGGTTTATTGCAGAAGCTACATGGATGTCGATGTAACGCATTTGTAGATCCAGTCGATGGTGGAGCGAATGGCATCGTCGACGACGTAGGCAGTCCAGCTCTAGTCAGCGATCGTACAGCTGAAGACGAAGTCCTGGGACTCCGGTAGTAGGCACACTATTAAATGTACCCTTCATCTTGATCTCTATAGGAAAAATAAAAAAAAAAATACGAAATTAATATGTAAAAATGTTTTGGGAGCTACGCAATAAACTAACTTCACACAATTGGCATAGGAAGGTAAATGAATGGTCAGGTATAAAAAAAAATTAGATATGTGTTGCAGTAAGTTTGATTTAAAGCTACGAACGCTCCATGTCATATATCACGGCATCTATGCTGTAATGGCTTGCTGCCTCGGGCAGGTATTTTAAATGTGTAGTATATTTTTACTTTCGTGCAAAAAAATGTAGACGTAATTATACTATGATGGATGAGTCGAACGCAATATAACATACCAAAACGATCACTAAGAAGGTTAGGAGAGAGACGACGATCTGTCACCTGTCTCACCAAACGATTAACTGAAACAATATTTTTTTTAACTAATTACTCTAAAACTAAGTGTTATATGAGCCCGCGGTAGGGACGGGAGTTAAGTGCGTCTCAGGGCTAAACCCCATACGCCTACAAGGAAGGGAGTATCATGCAAGGAGACATGCATCACGGCAAAGAGGGATTGGGCTGCCATGGCCAGATTGTGGCCATGACAACCTCCCTAAGTGTACTTATAGCTAAACTATAGTTAGAAGACAAAGGGAAAAACCGGCATAGTCACCGGAAAAAACCCTTTCGACAGGAAATAATTAAAAATTGCTTCATGCATTATCATGTTTAACAGAAAATGCTACAGGAGACAGAGGATAGGAATCGTGCTCTTTATTATGATAGGATAAAAGTTCTAGTAGAGAGGGGGCTGAAACAATACGCGAATCTACCTGCCTTATATACCTGCTGATCCTGATTGTTACGTGACCAACAGCCGATCACGAGCGAGCAGAGCGGAGTAAAATAACTTACCGAATTGATAGCTAGAGAGAAACGATCTCTCACCTGTCGCATCAGACGAAGAACTGAGACGATGAGCGATTCTGCTTGCCTTATATACCTTCTGAGTCCGAGGTGTCATGCGACTAGCAGCCACACGTGAGGGAGCAGTGCAGTTTAAAATAACTAACCATAGCGATAGCCACGAAGACCAGGAAATGGAAGACGATCTCGCATAAGATGAGCTATGAAACTGGGCAACTCTAATCACCTTACACATCCGTAGAATCTGATATGTCCCGAGCAAGCAATGTGATGTCATCATAAATTCTTTTTTGAATCGGCGCACTCAAGCTAGAAATGATGGAAACTGTAGTAGTCAGGCAAATATTATAAATTTAAGGAGTGAGTGCGCATGCATGCCTGTTGGCATGGCCGTGTTATGCTGGACCGATGAGCTGGTTCTCGATGCCCTGATGAATGCCTGATCCCTACTGCTGCTTGTGCCAAGAGAAAGAGGGAGAGAGAAAGACTCACAGTTGAAATGATAATTTTTGGAAAAGACATCAGTTACAATGGTTACACTATAAGAGTCCTTAAAATAAATCAAATATTTCTTCACTTCATATAACATGACAAACTCTAATATATATATATATATGTGTATATTTTTATCATTTACTTATATAGGGGAAAAAAATTAAGTACCACGCATTTCGCTCGTTCCTAAACAAACACATGGAAAGTTAGCATGGAAGTATGGGGAAAGAGAAATAAACTTTAGCACTCATGCAATTCCTCAGAGTGCATTTACACTGAAGTACCAACCCCAAAGCATTTTCATTATTACTCTTTATCTCTCTCTGTATTCAAAAAAATAATCGACAGAATTACTTTTACGGGCAATGGTTTCTAGTGACTTTTCGCTGGATATTATTGCAAGGATATTATTTTTTGAGGTGCTAATAAGAACAAATTTAAAAATCGAAAGAAAAAAAGGAGATTTCCGATTGAGACTAAAGTGTATTTTTTTTTTTTTCCTTGTGCTGTAATTTCAGGTTTGTAATGTAGGGCATGTATGTCTTGGCAGGCGGGGACATCGAGAACCATACTATGCTTACAGCGCGACTCAAGGCTGGGAGGTTGTCGGCTTTAAGTTGTTCAGACAATCATTACTTATAAAAACCGCACGAATTATCGTCATAAATTAAAAAATGCAAATCGATCAATTATAATTTATAAAGTAAAATATTTAGAGTTGATGGTGAACTGATATGTATCGAGAAGCTGAAAGAAAGAGAGTGGGAAAGAGAGTGAAGGAGTGAGAGGGGCGAGAGGGAGAAATTGTCCTGCATAGTTTCGCAAATGTCGATGGAAAAACGAATTTTAAAAACCGCTTAATTTTTAATTATTTTTTAAAGAAAAATTGACTTAATAAATCCGATAATTATAGTTAGCAAAAAATTTACACCATGTACATTGTATGCGTAAATGCTCTGCCAGATGAAAAAAAATTTTAAAGTAGGATGATAAATACAGATATTCGGATTGGCATGCCCTATGCATGTAAAAATAATATGGCAACTAGAGACATACATATATGCTCGAAGGGTTATTGGACGTAACTTCTGAGCTCGCTCGGAAGGCCAGGAATCCCGAGTCGAGCCGAAGACAGCCCCCCCCCCCCATCCAAACACAGCNTCAAGACGCACAAGCCGTAGCACACTTCCATTTAAAATGCATTGAGCTAGTAGCCCCACTTATACACTACTCTCCGACCTCTCCTCCCCTTCAGCGAACACTGGTCTTTTCGAGATGGACGCCCTTGCTATCGTCCTAACCATTCTGCTGACTATGATAAACGAATGACGCTAATTATTGTCTTCGAGTTAAAAAGCGCAGCTCTCTGTTTAGAACTTATCTACGTCCGCCAACATGGCGCCCCACAGCGTTGCATTGTCTCTGAAACACTCTTTTTTTTATATATAAAATGAATTTACAGTCAATTTTATTAAACGCTTCAAAATGAAAAGTAATAGGAAATACAATTAAAAAAAAATTTTATAACCTTATTTGGGGTTTTCCGACAGCCAAAAAAATACCTTCTCCAAAAGAGCAAGAGATTATTTATGGTTCGCCAGCGAAGTCACATATCTCGCGGATGCGCTGTGGCATTTGACGAAAGTAATAAGGAAAATCGTCGAAGCCGTTAGTCAACCACAACAAGAAGACGCGGATTACGCAACGTGCGGCTGCAGTGTGGAAATAGGCAACAATATTTACCACATTGTAAAACTGTGGAGCGAGGCTATTCTTAGAGGCAGGCTAGGCTGTTTGTCCCTGCCAGCTGATAAATCAGTTTGGGACGCCGTTGTTAATTACGCGGGGCCGTTTTTATCAGAGTTTCTCTTAACGAACGTGAACGTACGATAAGTTTCCCATTCTCGACGCGGCATAACAACGAATTCCTCCGCTGGTGGTGTTTGCGAATAATATTTTTTCCTGTAGTCCATTCCCGATTACTTCCAACTTTTCTGAAACCCTGCTAAATTTCTCCTTCCGGGATATTCCTCCGCCCCATGCAAACAAAGCTTAACCGAGTCTAGAAAATTACACCTGCCGGACAAAACGCACTGCATTCTTGCGCACTCAGTCTAGTAATTTTTTTCAGAAGAACTATTTCTTACTAGACGTTACCATCACACTTATTTTCTCCCTATTTTTACTAGTATTAATTATAAATGTAATATTATAATTTATAAAGCAATACGAGTACAAGTTTAATTCAACCGAAAAGTGGGTACTTTTAGATTGTAATAAGTATAAATCTCTTGTGATACTTTGCATATTTAGGAAAGAACCAAGCACGTCATACGTGGGGTCATTTTTTCAAAGGTGTGATTCAAAAAGTGTGAAGAAACAGCGAATAGACCATAGCTGGCTTGTGAGCTACGCTACAGCGCAAGGTCATTTAAATAGTTTCCCGATCGGACCACTTACAAATAATTCGACGAGCCTCACTAGTTTATTATTCATAGAAACCTGGAGATTTCGCGAGCTCACCTGACTGCCAGTCTAAACTCGACAGTCCTGTAGACATCCAAGGCGATGTCATTTTGTATCTTCATGAAGGGAACTTTGTTTCGTGTACTAGTCTGCACGTGATTAGGTGAGTCTTTTTTTTTTCACATGCGTATTAATGGTTGACGTTCCTGCAGGGCGTGTTTGGAAACGAGTAACACAGTCACGGTGGTAACAAGTGCATGTTTTTATAATGTATCCCAGCATATCTGGAACTGCCTAAAATCCATGGTCTCTGCTAATACGTAGTCAGTTTATTTACGTGAAGATGTAATAAGTGAAACAATATAATTTTATTGCCATTTTTACGCTATTAACAGTTACAGTTAACTTTTAATTAGGCGATTCTATTATAAAGTTTATATAAAAAAATTGTCACTCTTAAAATATTTTGTTTGCGGTCAGGTCTGCCGACAATGGCGGGCTTCGTGTAGCCAGTGGGTCACTAATTGAATATCCCTGAACATGTTAGAAATACGCGTTTAAACAGCGTAGATGACCGTATAACGGTGACTGATTAGATAATCCCTTTAAAAATTAGGGCTGTCCTGTCTTAAATTTGGGTCGTTTGGATAACAGAGATGGTTTAGAAAAGTTTTATGAGATTAGATTCTCGTTTTCCTCAAGAACGTAAACAAATAGCTACTCATCTTTATATCGAACGAGTTTTCTGAAAAAAAAAGGCCAAAAAAATCACACCGAAATACTACGTGCAGCTACCATAACGAAAAATATGCTCATACAACTACAAACTTCTATTAGGTTGAATCTTACAAAAAAAGTATCAAAACTAACTTGGAAATCATTAGTTTCTTCGCTGAACAATTAACATCTGTATATTTAATGAACAATTTCGTGGTCGTTACCATAAGGCAACGAACTAAATGCATCTGCCAACTTCACATGTAGTAAATATATAGCATAACCCCACATATTCTATGAATAATTACCACAGTGTTTGTTCTAAACATTCCGACTAGCCTATTACTCTGAACCTATTTTGTGTTTAAGATAACCGTTGATTACAGGTTTATTCGCTCGTTATTTTTAACGGTACATTGAGAGGTAAAAAAAATTGCTAACCAGCTGTTAAAATTTCACCCGCTATTAATCAGAAGAAAATCAGACACTGTGAAACCAGTCCTAACTATATCTAAACATCGCAGAGGACTCAGTAATTAGGACAGAGTTTACACGGGCAGACGCCGTTAAGTTCTACACTTAAACCTGAATAAGTGAAAATGGAGCCAAATTAGTGAAAACCAATGAAAATGGCTCCACTGAAATTAGTAGAACCTAGCTAATTGTTACGGTGCGGTGGTTGAGTTTCATTGATTGCAGTTTCTCTTCGTCGCGTTGCAAAATGGGAGAGACCCGTGAACAGTTATGATCTCGTAAACTGAAACGTCTATAGTAAAATCACAAAAAAAAAAAAAAATAGGAGGTATTTCTCATGTAAATAAGACTAGCTTTTGAACTTGCGAAAGCAATTTTCTTTTGCACAATACGTATTTATTTTCGAAGTACTAAATTTTTTTAGGTAATGAAATGCTTGCTGTTGTTCTTTTCTATTGTGTGTATTTTCCAAAATCAAAGTATAAAGTCGATTCACGTGTAGATTCAGGGTAGTAATTAAAGTGGTCGCATTGCGAACGCGTTATGAGCTGTATGTTTTGGACGGATGTTCGATCTGAATCACCTCCACATTTTTGTTATGAACAAAATTAACTTTATTTGGTTAATACCGACAAGGAAATATTTCTGCATAATTTCGTATGTAAACTACCGAAGTCTCCATCTCATGCATGAGTGAACGAAAAAAAAAAGCATTACATTTCTTACGTTGTCTCTCTATGCTTTGCTATAAACAGCACACAAAGGCACGTGCCAGTTCATTCAGCTACTCAACTGATTTCCGGTGACTAGTATTTCACTGACTGATATCACTCTTTACTGGTTCAGAGTGTTAAAGCCCTTTCACGCAATCAATTTTTTTTTTCAAATTACCTTCCATTTTTATTGAATTCAATTCATCGAATGCTGTATGACGTCGTAGAAACGTCATAATCGCGGCCATTTCCTCTTTCAATTTATCGAATGTCTCATTTTCTTTCAAAGTTTTCTGTTAGAGCGTGTTCTATATTTTCTTGAATCCAAAATTTGAATCGGTTTATTACAACTTTTCTGACAGTATTAATGGAAGTAATCTCATAATAATATAGTTGTGCGGACACATTTAAAGTTTTTACAAAATAAGGACGCATATTTTAAAAAAAGAAAATTTTCAATAAAATGAAGGAAACGAATTGGGGTTTAACTAATTTTTTTCGTGTCGTGCACGAGTCGTGAATACTTCTAATAATTTAATTTTAATATTTTTAAAACTGGTTTCATAAAAATTTTGTGATAAATATTAATGCTCAGACTAGGAATCTTATTGAATGCAATTAATTGAAAGGTTCAATAAATCTAATTCAAGTAATTGAATTCAATAACAATTTGATTGTGTGATACGGCCTTAAGAATGGAGGTGCACTTGTAAACTCGAAAACAATATTTAGCAGCGAGAGAAAGAGATTTCAGATGCTCTGCAGTAGTACGAGCTGAACTTAGAAATACAAGCCCCACAAATGCTGCATTTGGTTCACTACCGGCAAATGTCCTCACTGAGAAAAGGTTTTGATGAATCAAACGAAGTTTGGATGGAACAACCAAATTAATTGCTTGTATATTGTGAAAGAAGGCCAGCTATAAAGAGTGAGATGTTTGACGAACCTGAGGTGATTAATGTATCGTAAGACAGTTCTAATTCATCAGTTAGCATATCAAAATTATTTGAGGGGTCTGTATCGACTGTTTTTAATGAGGCCGGACCTTCGGGGATACATTGCCCTTTGACACACCCAATTGCTGCAGACAGACCAGGTGACACTGTGTCTGAAAGAGCCCTCGAATTTTAAAGTGATTCGGATTTCGAGAAGTGGCCTTCACACATGTTATCTGGTTTCAGTAGCCGCAAGAAATGAACAGTATTGTGTTCTGTGTAGGTAGTGGCTTTGTGTATTTGCAGTTAAGTTAGCTTTTAATTGGTTATGTGACCATTTGAAGTAGATTACAATTGTTACTGTGAAATGAATAATTGATAAATAATAATAATACAATATGAAAAGATATATGTGTTTCCCATTTACTTGGTAAATATATTTTGTCAAATGGTATATGGTGATTCAATTCACCTAAGCCCACCTACACGTATTAAGCTGACCTAACTTAAGGTTACCTAACCTAAGGTGACCTAACCTAAGGTGACCTTACCTAACTTAACCTAGATCATCTGCGCCCGAGCGCTACGCCCTGGCAACCTCAGCTAACTTGACTGCTGATGAAACGTGAATGTTTCTAAATATAACTACTAATTAAAATGCTGGACAACGTGCGTAAATAAATATTTCAAGTTCTACAGTTTTACTTTTCAGTTTCCTGTTGAACTCGTTTCATTAGGATTTGTATACCATTACCAAGCAAACACTGTTGCAATCCTAACTTTCACAAAAACAGCAAACAAGCTCTCGAGCTGTATTTTCTAACGGAGGCAATCAAATTAGTGACCAAACAAATATATTCAGTTGATTCCCCTAATTATTTTGTTTACAGTCTCTTGTTTTTTTTAGCCCAACACAGAGGTTTTGTTTATTCAAACGTGTATTTTTGTAGACGAAACAAATTAATTTGGTTGCTTTTAAATATTTTTCTGACCCAGGAGTCATGGCAACTATTGTTTATCTCCCAAAAATGATCCAACACATGAAATGTACTGTGTACAAGTACGTTTTAAAGGTGATAATACATGGGGTATGGATACATAAATGTCCGACAAGGAACAAAGACAATCATGGCTGCTTGAAATCACCGTTTAATTGATATATTCTCGTACAACCACTACACACTCATTTGAACGGGTACGTATCGTACGTGTACGAGCTGTAAGATCCTTCAAAGTAGTCTCCGAGGATGTCCACGGTTCGTTGCCAGCGGTGAGGCAGGCGGGAAATACCATCGGCTGCATGAGATCCATCAATGTGCGCCACCTCTCTTCGAAATGCTGTGACGATGTCTTGTTTGTTGGCAGAGCGTTTACCACGCAATGGACTCCTCACTTTGGGAATAAGATCGTAGTCACACGGACTAAGATCGGGTGAATAGAGAGGGTGTGGCAACACCTCCCATCCCCAACGCCGTATACACCGTGTAACGCTACCTGTTGTATGAGGTCTAGCGTTGTCATGTAAGACTATAGCGTTGCCCAACAGTTTAGTAAGTTTCTCTCGAACTGCACGACGAAGATGGCACCGCGGATAGACAGGTAGTACTGTACAGTTACAGTACAGCCCTCACTAACGAGATGAAACACTAAAACACCTCGACTGTCATATGCCAAAATGATCATCAGCTTTGTGTGTGACGGGTTTTGTCGTACCTTGTGTCATCGTGGTGATTCAGGATGACGCAATTCATTGGACTGTCGCTTCAATTCGGGTTCGTATGCTCGTGTCCATGTTTCAGTAATTGCAATGATGCGGTTCAGCATGTCATTACCTTCGTAGTGAAAGCGTTTCAGACTGATTCGACATGTCTCATATCGGGCCCACTTCTCTATCTCAGTTAAGTGATGTGGCACCCACTTGGCACAAATCTTCCGTACAAGGCCCGCCATAGAATTCGGTGCACTGACGATGCAGGAATACCAGTATGCTGGGCTAATTCCATAACAGTACAGCGAGTGTCGTCCATTGGGCACTGATAGACCACAGCCACTCGTACGTCGTGGTCAGCTGACATAGCACGTCCACTGCGAGGTAGGATGGGTGTTCACTCTCTTCCCTGTTTAAAGGCCTCTACCCACCTTGCCACTGTACGATAGGGTATAGCACGATTACCCTATGCTTCCCGTAGCTCTGCATGACATTCGCGTGCATTGGGCCACGGCGTACGGCTATCTTGATGTACGCACGCTGTTCGACTTTGGTTACGTCTATTTCGCACCGCTGTCTTCCGAAAACTGATATAGGGAACGTGCATGGCTGGGCGGATGCACTTATATCCCATCTGATGGCAACAGCACTTCGACATGGGGTTGCACACATTGACGAACCATGGATAACATCGGAGACTACTTTGAATGCTGTTAAACAGCTAGTGCACTTACGATATGTACCCATTCAATTTAGTGTATACAGGTTGTAGGAGAATATATCAATTAAACGGTTATTTTATGCAGCCATGTTTATCTTTGTTCCTCGACGGACATTTATTGCATACATACCCCATGTGGTGTCACCTTTAAAACGTATTCGTGCACTTTCAACTTTACATTGCATATTTCCTCTGTTGGATCGTTTTCGGGAGATACACAATAGTGGCCATGACTTCTGGATCAGCCCTCATATATTTTTGGCCCTGTACAAACTTTGTTGGTTGGAACAAACCTTTCTCTACTTAGAGTATGGTTGTTTGTAACAGTACTGCAGATACAAAGCCTTCAGCTGAGTTTTCATAGCGAAATATGATTAAAACTCTTACATGTAATATATTTTAACCTTCATCGAGCACAAAAGTTTCTTTGGAAAGTTTCTTTGCACAAACACTGCTGCATTCACATCGTTCAGTATTGCAGTCATTTGTAAATATATTCTCTCAGTAAAGGTGTATTTCATATTGCGTACTTTTTTAAGGTGTGAAATGAGTATAAAAAGAGGAAAGGTGTAACAGATCCAGTAGAAGAAATGACGGCCATGCCTTAACTGTACCGCAAAACCGTAAATACTAAATAAAAAGTACATGTATTTAAGCGATGATTTAAAGCCCAAATAGGTAAAAAAATTAAGCTCCAGGCAACGTCGATCATGTCGAGCGATTTTGTACAAGAAGTAGGTAATTTTCATGCCTTCCAATATGGCCGAAGACAGCATTTTCTGGCTGACAAATGTGAAACGTGAATTAATTTACAGTACTATGGGGAGACAAGCACACAAAACCCTGTTATGGTAGCGTAACAAGAATGATGAGGGTTGGGGGAGGAAAGCCGCAGGGTACACATTTCGCCTTCGTAAATTTAGTAAAGGTTGCAAGAATGAGAGTAAATGTGTAAACCAATTGTTTTTGTTCTCATATATGCGTTGATAGTTTGTATACAATCTCTAATGAATTGTTATAATTTATTTATGACACATATTGGCTTCTGGGTTATATACTTTTCTTTATATTTTATTTTGCATATAAATTAGGCGTTGATCACATCAATATGAAATGTATAAGATAAGTAAAAATGTCTTAAGAAGGGTGCCTTAAGGCTTGCTCCTTCCGAACTTCGGAACATCGTTTCGCCACTGCTGTTAGACCTGCTGACTTGTGACCAGTGCGGAGTATGTTTGCTCCTGCAATGTGATGGCCTGCAGCGCATTCGGCTGGTCGTGGTTCCTATAACAGCTGAGGGAATTGTTTTCCCACGTGAATAACCTTTTTGGAGAAGGCAGGAGTTGGTTTTATTTGTCTGTATTTTGGCATTCTTTTGAACCCTATATTATCTATACAGGATGTTTTTGTATGTGTCTTTGGAGTTGCCTGTCCTAGTTCTGCTCCTGACTGTATTTGGGTTCTACTCGGGGTTTTTCCAAAACGGTGTTCAATTTCTTAATTTTTATAAGTTCTTGCATATTTGTTTGTTTCTTTTTAAGAGTGTGCGAAGGAGCCACAGTTCCTGGGACATACCGTACATAGATTCCTTACTGGTGTGCATAGAGCTCATTAACAATACCAATTACCTGCAATGAGGTGAGTGGTTAGAACAATACTTGAAACACTGTTCGCCAACCAGTGTAAGGGTAACCAGCTCGCCAGCCGGCCGCGCAGCCAATAGGTAATCTTTCACAGCACGCAGTAGCCAATCAGACGTAAGGACCGCTTCCAGAGCCTCGCACAACCAATCAGAAAATGGATACGCCCACATCAAAGGAACCGCCATGACACTTCGTTTCTGGGTACTTCTCACGGTAAACTGATCACTTTTACAAGCCCTGCATAAGATCTACTTACGTGCACATTGTGTATTCTTCCACCTTATGCAAAATTAACATCGCCACGTGCCAGGTCGCTTTATTCATGCGTCGATCAAGTGAATGTGTGAAATTATTATAAAAGTAAATGTTTTACAAGTTTGCTAATTCTTACCCCAATTCTCATTAAAAATAACAGAACGCAAAATAAATAATTTCAGTAACCGTAAATGTTTATGTAACCCATTTAATTCAACGTAAAGTCATGGAACTACTTTCTCTTTGTGGTTACCAACTTAACTACGCGCATGCCGGTCGGTGTGCCCGTGAAAATATATGCAGGGAGAGGCAGTGACATTTTTCCGATGTCCCGCCTCCTCTCTAGTAGTATTTTCTCTACCCACTAATAAAGAGCATGGTTCCTACCTATCTGTCTCCTGCAGCATTTTCTATTAATGCCAGCAACAATTTTGAATTATTTTCTGTCAAAAGTGTTTTTACGGTGTCTATTCCCTTTCCCTTATTAGTTATAGCAGTTTAACTGTAAGCACATTCAGGGAGGTTGTCATGGCCAAAATGAGGCCACGGCAACCCAATCCCTTGCTGCCGTGATGCATGTCTTCTTGCATGATTTCCTTCCCTTGTAGGTTATGGAGCCTAGTCCTGAGACGCACTTAGTTACCGTCCCTCACGGTGGGATCACACATAAATGAAAATTTTCAAAAGTTGATTGCAAAACTGCTGACCTTTGCGTGCACTCTGCTGCCTTGGGAAGGNNNNAAAACGTGACGACGAGGAGCTGCTGCGGTCACGTGGCCACGTCGCGTGGACCCACGCAGTGTTGACGCACCGCGTGAACCCCGCCATCCCCCTCTTCATGCCATCCCGTCGTCAGCACGCTTGACGAGCTGCCGGCAGAAGAGTTGCGTGACACGCCTTGCATAAAGATAAGCTGCTGTCGTTCTGCATGCACGCGTCGCCGACCCGACAATTATTATTGCAGTCGA
>NQII01003577.1:225742-249585 GCA_002778355.1 Clitarchus hookeri
TTTACTTCCAACAAATTCTATCAAATAAACTTGAATGTGCTTGAAAATGTGTCACTTTTAAATTTTTTTTTACTGGGAGAACCTAATTTAAATTATTATTTAAAAATTATTTTCATAGTGAGATATTGCTTTTGATTTTACATGCAGGCCATTGCATGACGTAATGTAAGGAATGTTGTAATTTATTTACACTTCTTTGCTAAATTCAAATTTTCTTTATGAGAGATGTTTCCTGCACAATGGAATTTAATGCCTCTGAGTTCCTAATATGATGTGCAATATTCACTTGGAATAGCATTCATTCTCAGATAGCTTCTACATCTCCATAGTACTCTAATGTGTATAAAGCAAAAGAAAAAAAAAACTTAATTTGTTTATAAGCCGCATTACACCCGCAATATACATCAAGTCAGTCTGAGCTGCATACCAGATACAAAAATTAAAAGGATGGTAGGGGAAAATTTTCCTAGTTCACTTTCCTAGAAATTTATTTTAGCGGTTGTGAGAACTCCGTAGGCCCAACCCAACAGGTTTATACGCCTATTTACAGTTTCCACTCTTGGCCACCATCCAAATATACAAGTAGTTGAATTGCAAGTGATTTCTCTATGCCGTTAAATTATATTACATGAATGTATTACTCTCACTCCACACGTGAAATCATAACTAAATTGGGAAGTGCATCATGCCCTATAGAAATTACGTGAACAAACCTACAACCATAGTTTGTTGTAAACAAACATCGATAAGGAGAAAGGCGGGAAGGGATGTTACTACAAAAAATAATATTTAAAGCATATTATGGTAATTAGGAAATAAAGAGTTTTTATCCACAGAAATTTTAGTTGCAGCACGTAGTCCTCGGTAGTATAGTGGTAAGTATCCCCGCCTGTCACGCGGGAGACCGGGGTTCGATTCCCCGCCGGGGAGATAAGTTTTTTTTACTATTAATTGATTTTTTCATTATGTTTAGTACATTTATAGCATTAACGTTAAAATTGCCATATTCAGTCAGTAAGGTAGAATTTTACCTTTTTGATAGGATAATTCAATTGTATGGCTTCTTAAAAAAAAACACGTGTGGCTTTCTAATTAAATATGTATATCAATAAATAAATGTGTGTATATATATATATATATATNAAGACACAATATCTGCTAGAAATCGTCTGTTTACATGAACATTACATTTAATTTTACTGCAGTCAGTCATATGAGTAAATATAGTATATACCCTCTATACAAGTGCATATTTCCGCCACTAGATGTCAGCTACTTTGCTCTTAAACGCTGATAGGCTGTTCACGATTAGTTGAGCTTTTCTCTGTATTTTGTATTCTGTCGCCGTATGTAAAGCCCCTGTTACACTGTCAAATTTTCGCCTTCAAATATATTTGACACAATAAAATCTGAAGACAAAATACGGTCATCAAATATTTACTTCCAACAAATTCTATCAAATAAACTTGAATGTGCTTGAAAATGTGTCACTTTTAAATTTTTTTTTACTGGGAGAACCTAATTTAAATTATTATTTAAAAATTATTTTCATAGTGAGATATTCCTTTTGATTTTACATGCAGGCCATTGCATGACGTAATGTAAGGAATGTTGTAATTTATTTACACTCGATAAGGAGAAAGGCGGGAAGGGATGTTACTACAAAAAATAATATTTGAAGCATATTATGGTAATTAGGAAATAAACAGTTTTTATCAACAGAAATTTTAGTTGCAGCACGTGGTCCTCGGTAGTATAGTGGTAAGTATCCCCGCCTGTCACGCGGGAGACCGGGGTTCGATTCCCCGCCGGGGAGGTAAATTTTTTTTACTATTAATTGATTTTTTCATTATGTTTAGTACATTTATAGCATTAACGTTAAAATTGCCATATTCAGTCAGTAAGGTAGAATTTTACCTTTTTGATAGGATAATTCAATTCTATGGCTTCTTAAAAAAAAAAAACACGTGTGGCTTTCTAATTAAATATGTATATCAATAAATAAATGTGTGTATATATATATATATATATACATACACACACATATAACAACTAAAGCTTGGATGAATTCATAAATACTGAATACTGCATCGGGTCCACGAAGGGAAAGGGGGTCAATAACGTCATTTAAAGCTGTACTGGCACTAAATTCTTAAGACTTTAAAAGGGCTTAAAGTAGTCTGATTATCTCATTTGGTTAGTAAAACCAGTAAAAAAAAAAAAAAAAAAAAAAAAAGGAAGATTTCCACATCACTAAAAAAAGTCGATTATCAAAATCCGCATCAATGAGCAATGTAATGTTTCGAAATATCGGATTCATGATATAGCTCATTAATAATATACGTTTCACAACTGTTTTAAACATAATTAATTGAAATACGAAAACAATTATTTATTTCATAAGTAATTATAATTGGTAAATATTTTTTTCAAATACTTTAGTTGATTTAATATTTATGACGAAATGTAGAGTGCAGTTACTTCAAAATTTTTAGTATACTGTAACCTAACGTTACATTGTCATGTGAACATTTTGAGGACCTAGTCAGACTTCTTAAAAGTTTTGGCAAATCTTAATCCAGCCATTCGCCTTTTTTTTTATTATTTTTTTTTTTCAGTTCTGTAGAACGGGTATAAGGCATAGCATATACTGAGTAATACTACCATATTTGTACGGAACACAATTCGTTGCTGGCTGGAATAAGACTGTCGACTGTTGAGGTAGGTTTGTTGATACATGATATACGAGAGGCTGTGAATCTGTATATTTAATGCTCATTGTATGTGCTGAGAGCATTTAAAGTCTTCGGAAAAAGGTTTAATTTTCAGTAGATATGGCTCCATGATATAAAGTAATTATTACGCTTTTGTTTTGAAAAGTATTGTTTTATATATTAAATATTATAGCTTCAGATGGACTACCACCGACTGAGGGGCCAAAATTGCGTGAATCTTTTGAGTATTTCTTAGAATTATTTAATCAAATGGCACTGACTTTCACAATGGAGAGACGAGCAAATGAATTTCTTATTTTAATGCTGGAAACGGGTATTGTAAATGTTCTAATTTTAACTGGAATCGTTTGACTGGGTTTTGAGATATATAATCTTATTTAGAAATTTGGAAATGTTGCCATTCACTTTGATAAGGACTTTTACGGTCGCGATCACCACGGCCGCAAAGAGTGAAGAGATTAGGGCGGCTCTTAACATCGAGGTCTTGAGAGTGAAGTGATGTGAGTATGGGGCAGCGCAGGAATGAAAGGGCTGGGGGAACGGGAGATCCCCGAGAAAACCCGCCTACCAGTGGCATCGTCCCGCACGATTCCCACGTGCAAAAATCCGGCGGCTGACCCGCCGGCAATCGAGCCCAGTTCGCCTTGGTGGGAGGCGAGTAATCTAACCACTACACCACCGTGGCCCCCACGGCCGTAAATAACAAGTATTAAACATCACCATGGGATTCAATACCACAGATTTCATAGCTATGAACGCAACCATTAGACATAATTTACTTCATTAAATTTAATGACCGCCATCGCAGCTTTACTGCTACGAAAATAACGAACTAGTTCATAATCTATTGTAAGGAAAATGGTAATTATAAGTTATTAATGATCCCTTTTAAACGTCCTGACTTGGGCCACTCTACCTGGATCTTGAACTGCATTGCATTACGTTTAAAATCAAGTTGTTGATGTTGTTGTTGTTGTTGTTGTTGAACTACCTGATCTACGAAAACGACACACACTTCAGGCTGTGCCTACTGCCTGTCGATTACTTTCAAGATATCACGTGCATTAGAAACATAATTTCGTGGTACACCAACATAACTTAAAAAAATAAAAAACAGCATCTTTTACAATGCGCTGTGTATCTCAAAATTTTCATATCAGATACTTACAAGAGTGCTCGAGGGACCTGTACTGAACATTACTTCACAATTCCCACCAATAAAATGGTAGGGTCCCCGCTTAGAGTCCTATAAGGACACACAGCACGGAGCCAAAACTGCACGCTAGTTCAGAGCCGTTTGCGTAGCGGCGATGGTGCTCTTATTGCTTGTGGCAGTATCGCCCTTATTGCT
The DNA here is from genome assembly GCA_002778355.1 of Clitarchus hookeri. NCBI lineage: Eukaryota > Metazoa > Arthropoda > Insecta > Phasmatodea > Phasmatidae > Clitarchus > Clitarchus hookeri. The sequence goes on from NQII01003577.1 coordinate 229,829, forward strand.
CCCGCGCTTCTATGCCTCAAAGGCGGGAAACAGCTCCAGGTGAGCGTGCACCTTGATAGACTGGCCAGTTTCTAACAAGAAGTCTGCCCCGTGTGGCTTACTGTAATACTAAGGGCCTGCTTTACCACCTCCTGCTACTCTTCTGGTCAAACATTAGCAACCGGCTAGCACTGAATTTCGTTTTTCACTTCGTTTCGACGTTAGCGGCGACTTCGGCTTCCAGTTGATGGTTACCGAGGATGCACTGGGCGTTAGCTGTCCCAACGGGTGGGTCGGGGAGGAAGGAAATAGGTTGTATTTGGAATGCATGGTCCAAATACGACGACTGATTAAGTATACAGGATGTATCAGTACAGCGGTTACAAACTTTCAGGAGAGACATAGTACACCTAGACGATCGGAAATCACATATCAGTGCATGGTCGGAAACGCTTTCCTGGCGCGGTAGTGACGACACAAAACACAAGAAAGGATGACACTAACAGAGTGAGAAAACATGTCTATTTTCTTAGTACAGCAAAATAAAATAAGGTGTTCGAAATGACGACCCCGGGCCGCGATGCAGGCCTGACATCTCCGGCGTATTGAAGATCTGACGTTGGCCAAAATACCGGGCGTGGCCCTGGACTTCCCCAGCAGCTGCCACGATGCGTGCAACAAGTTCCTCAACACGGTAGTTTCGTACACCAGTGCCTTGACGTAACCCCAGAAGAAGAAATCAAGGTTCGTGTTCGTGTCCTTCCTTTCTAGTGTTTCGTGTCGTCACTACCGCGCCAGGAAAGCGTTTCCGACCGTGCATTGCTATGTGATTTCTGATCGTCTAGGTGTCCTCTATCTCTCCTGAAAGTTTGTAACCGCTGTAGAGATACGTCCTGCATAAAGGTGGTTTGAAGTGCTGAAGTGCTCCTCAGTGATGCGGTTATTTTTTTATGTGTTCATATTATAAATACTACAACCGAGTGACGTTTACGGCGTGAATTTCAAAAGCGACATTTTTATTTCGATAATCAGTACGCGTTTTGGTCGTAACGGTGCTGCTATTCAATAAATATCTAACTTCCGACACAAAAGAATATTGATTCATAATTTAATACATATTATATATTATTTTTAGTCAATGGCATTTTGAGACTAGTCTGGNTTTCTGATCGTCTAGGTGTCCTCTATCTCTCCTGAAAGTTTGTAACCGCTGTAGAGATACGTCCTGCATAAAGGTCGTTTGAAGTGCTGAAGTGCTCCTCAGTGATGCGGTTATTTTTTTATGTGTTCATATTATAAATACTACAACCGAGTGACGTTTACGGCGTGAATTTCAACAGCGACATTTTTATTTCGATAATCAGTACGCGTTTTGGTCGTAACGGTGCTGCTATTCAATAATTATCTAACTTCCGATACAAAAGAATATTGATTCATAATTTAATACATATTATATATTATTTTTAGTCAATGGCATTTTGAGACTAGTCTGGNACAAAAGAATATTGATTCATAATTTAATACATATTATATATTATTTTTAGTCAATGGCATTTTGAGACTAGTCTGGCGTCATTTGGCAATTTTTGTTTTAAATAATGTATTTTCGTAACATATAACGATGCTGTGTTAAAAGTTGACAGTAATTTAAAACATTTAGAATTTTTCCTTTTCTTTAATATGTTTGTTTTTGCGACTGTAAATATTTAAATAAACTTTAAAAATTTCTGCTGGTAAAACTCTTCCTCTAAATTTATATCTTGCGACATGTCTTCGTTTCTGCAGCATAACTGTTCCTCCAACAAGTTCGCTGAAAATTTTATACTCTTCTCTGATTGAGATTTTCTCCATGCGCCTACACAATTAATTAAATATTACCATTTCTTTTGTTCGCAATGTCAGGAGCTCTTACGCACACGACCTGGTGTGCGCAGTTGCGAATCAACAGATTTGAAAACATGGCCGTCAATTCTTGCTCACTCGACTGGAGTTCTGTGGTTACTGTCATGCTTTCAATTGTGAACCAAGCTTTACAGTCGGCTTCACACGTTCTCAGACGACGCCGAGCAGACTCCTCACCACTTCGGCTTTATCCGCGTTGAAAAAAGTTAGGTTGGATTGGGCTTACTAACGACCCCCGGCGTTATGCCTGAAGGCTTGTCAGGGGACGGCTAACAAACTAACTTACGATCTAACTTGAACTAACACTCATGCCTCGCCTACGGTTCGAACGCAGAGCCTCCCGCACCCCAGATCGGCGACTCACCAACCGACTGCGCCACGGGAGGTCGGCGAAGAAGGTTGGGCCGATCTCAACTACTCGGCGCGCTTGCCCCAAGTAGACGACGCCGATATTACCTACAATGCAATATGTGGTGGCCAATACGAGCATCGAAGACTTGGATTCACCTCACATGACACGTACACGATGACTGCAAATCTTGTCGTGAGCACACGTGGAATACCGCGTATTTTCAAATCACTCAGCAAAAAAAATTGTACAAGAACTTAATGTTTGTGTTATGGATATTCCACAGTTTACGTAATTATATAATACTCGTAATTATATAATAAAACTACGCTCTGATACTTTCACGTTTTTCATCGTGAAGAATACGAAATAAAGGNTAATACTCGTAATTATATAATAAAACTACGCTCTGATACTTTCACGTTTTTCATCGTGAAGAATACGAAATAAAGGCGTTATTTAGGTGATTTATCGATCAGAACAGTTTCGGGGGCATCTATTTTGATCTGCAAATGCTAGCAAAAATCTAATAAGTGTAAAGATTTGTTTTATGATTTTCGTCACTTAATAATTATACATTTTTAATATAATTATTATTGAATTGTTAAAGCTGATTGACATGTTTATTAAACATGTCAATCAGCTTTAACAATGCATTGTTTAATTTGAACACATAAAAATAATTTTTATAGTTTCTATTAAATCAAAAGTACATCCAAAAATTATTATAAATTTGAAATATATATATATATATATATATACATTTTGCGCTATTAAGTTTCTGACAACGTAGCGAGAAATGCTGTTATGCAAATTAAAATTCCCTTCGAAAAATTTAATTGTCTCAAAAATTCAAAACTAGCAGTTTGTTTGTATAATTTCAGTGCTATAAATACATTATCAGGGTTAAAATTGTGTAGATTTATGCCCACTTACGCAATTAATTCTTTAAATATTAATCTAACTCAAGCCTTCCTTCTGCCGTTTNATTGTGTAGATTTATGCCCACTTACGCAATTAATTCTTTAAATATTAATCTAACTCAAGCCTTCCTTCTGCCGTTTTGCAGAAATCTCAACTAGCTGGCAATGTAGAAAGAGATTACACACACGCGGATAAGCAGAAAATCTGGAAACGTCTAAATCGCAACTACCAAGATAGTCCGCCTTCCTGCACTGTCTGCTCGACTTCATCTGCGAACGTGTGAATCCCTCACACAATAGAAAACTTTAGCATTTGACTTTACATTTCCTAAACCACCCATACATTATACAATTGTAAAGTCAAAGTTCAGACAATTAAAAATCGCCGCTGCAATATTTCTAAAACTTTGTATCTTGTTACGTAAATTATTATTATATATGATCCAGGTACGTAACCGCGGTGGCTAAGCGGTTAGACTGCTCGCCTCCCAGCAAGGCGAACAGGGTGCAATCCCCGGCCGGCTCACTCCGGGATTTTCGCAAGTGGGAATCGTGCCGGACAATGCCACTGGTCAGCGAGTTTTCTCGGGGATCTCCCATTTCCTCCGCCCATACATTCTGGCANAATCGTGCCGGACAATGCCACTGGTCAGCGAGTTTTCTCGGGGATCTCCCATTTCCTCCGCCCATACATTCTGGCATTGCTCCACTCTCACCTCATTTTACCCACATCGGCTCTAAGGACCTCGTTGTTAAGATCTCGCCTAAATCACTCAACTCAACTCCAGGTATGTAGATCACATAGACTACCTGGTTTTAAAATAGGCTTAAGCATTTGTATCCTAATTTCATTTAAAAAAAAAAATAACTCGTTTGTTTAGGCTACTTTATTCATAAGTATCAATTAAAATATTTCCTCCTCACATTACATTCGTTTGCACTTTTCTTTAATTTAGACGAGCTTGGTTTAAAACAGCTGTACTAAAATGGGCCTACATTAAACAAATACTAATCCCGCATAACCTCTGTTAGATTCCCGGCAAAATGGCTGCTTCACTTCGACAATATGTTGCAACTTTTCGAAATCGTCAAGTCAAGAGTGCTTGACTTTATCTTTGGCAGTTCCGTTGTGTCGAGCTCCATAGGAAACAAACGTGTCGAGAAGCAGACGTAAAGTCAAATGTTAAAGTTTTCAGTTGCGTAAGGGCCTTAACTCGCAACCAGCCCCGCTTGGTCACCTGCGCGCGCAGGTCAACTGCAGCTCGTGCCGAAGTCTTTGCCAGCGACGCGAAGAAGGCAAACAAGACAATGCAACACGAAGATAGCNGTCAACTGCAGCTCGTGCCGAAGTCTTTGCCAGCGACGCGAAGAAGGCAAACAAGACAATGCAACACGAAGATAGCAAGTCGAGGCCGCAAGACTCCAAGACCAAACAAATAATGCCTGCTGCAGCGTCCATTAATCATCTACAGCTTGACAGCCATTTCACAACTGCTTTCTAAACGAACTAAACAAGCAAAATTTCAGTCAGAAAATGTAATTTATGCTGATGTATCACTCGCTAGATATTCCTATAAGCTATTTAATCACTTGCACCTCGATTGTTGGGCTTCGAATTTTGTTTGCATGTATAGTACATAACGACGAAAAACTCATATTTCACTTCAAATCTAGTTTTTTTTAAATATAAGGTTTAAATTGTGGCAAAATATACATAGACAGTATTAGGACTCATTTACAAGCCTTGCTGGCGGATGTAAATCTAAAATAAATCGTATCCCACTAACTGCATAAGCGATGTCGTGGAACGTGTTTTTGATCTCCCATAACAAGACCCGCATATACAGGATGATTCTGAAATCGTGGGACAAACATTGAGGGGTGGTAGAGCTCACTAAAACAAACAATTATTGTATAGGAATATATGGGCGGGAGTGACGCGTTGAGGCACAAACACAAAAATAACACATGCAATGCAACACAGTGTTTATTTACAACGTCGCCACTAAATGCCTTTTTACGGCAATGTTTATAATAATTGCTCAAAATTGCTACCACCGACAGTAATGCAAGCTTGANCCACTAAATGCCTTTTTACGGCAATGTTTATAATAATTGCTCAAAATTGCTACCACCGACAGTAATGCAAGCTTGATAGCGTCGGTGGAGTGATGGTGATGCTGATGCAGCAGGTCACTGGCGCACCGTTTGACTGACCTCAACTATCGCCACCATTGTCAGCCAATCACGCCATATGTAGAGGTCGCCAAGCATGCGTGACTGTTGGTGGATGTATTTCCAGCAACGGTTTTAACATTTTCTGTACGGAATAACCCCTTAAGTATGCTGCTAATGAACATTTTATGTTTACGTTAATGTGTTATGTTTTTGTGTTTGTGACTCAACGCGTCACTTCCGCCCATATATTCCTATACAATAATGGTTTGTTTTAGTGAGTTCTACTACCCCTCAATGTTTGTCCCATGATTTTATAATCATCCTGTATAGTCCATTCATGGTTACTTTCAAGTTTTTTGAAGCCCTACAAAAGTTCTACTTTCCGGCTATTCCTCCGTCTCATGCACACAAAGCTTAGGGATGACGCACTGTATTTGTGCGCACTCAGTTCAATAACATTTTACACGAGAACTATTTATTACTAGGCATTACCAACCCACTTTATTTATCTCTGATTTTATTAACATTAATTATAAATTAAATATTATAATTTATAAATAAAATTTAAAAAATATTACTTAAACCAAAAATAAGATACTTTTATGTTAACAGAAGTATGAAACTCTTGTGATACATGACATATTTAGGAAATAACCAAGCATGTCATATATGGTGTTATTTTTCAAATGTTTGATTTAAAAAGTGGGAAGATACTGCGAACAGAGTACAACTTAATTTATATTGGATGTACGAAATTTCCCGTTTTCTCAGGACAACGTTAACATTCAGTTCATTCATACTTGCTCATGTCAGAGCAGCCAGTTTACCGTAAAGGATGTAGGGATATGTCACCCGCAGACACAGACTCCATGATATTACTTATTTACTATTGTTGCTTCACCCCAGTCTCAGCTGTGGTTCAACAGGGGAGAGTAACATTTAAAAATAACTTTTCATCCTCTGTGTTAAATTTGTGCGTTCGTTATCCGCTATTTGAAAAACTTGCTATGGGTTTAAAACATCGGTACAGGTTACATAACAGATACACAGTGCCTTTGATATATCATGCTTATGTTAACACGCTAAACACCTTCACGATTGCATAGAGAAGAAAAAAAAGTAACTTCGTTTAAAACGTACAAGAATTTNTGTTAACACGCTAAACACCTTCACGATTGCATAGAGAAGAAAAAAAAGTAACTTCGTTTAAAACGTACAAGAATTTTTGTCCTCAATCTTATTTTCAAGATTTCGATGGGGAAACTTACGTTTTTAAAAACCATATCAAGAGGTGGCGGTCATGAAAAACGCCAGTCTCGATTTATAATCACTGTTACAGATGATACCAATTTACGTGTTCACGCGTTGGTACGCGTTGAGGTATGACTCATACTCAGTTGAGGTATGACGGGTTCGTCTGCGAGCAGGCTCACTATTGCACATATTATTATAAGCCTACAACTGGCATACAAGCGAAACATTAATTCTTACCTATTTTATGCATTAAAACGTTAAGCATGTGTTTTTTTTTAACATGTTCAGAAGAATCTGTACCTAAATGATAGTTTTTAAACTTGATCGCTGCAATAAACCTTGTTAGAGCAAGGAGGTTATATGAGAGAAACCCCTACGGAGAGATTGATGGACGCAATTACGGAGCGAAACTTGCCCTCCGGATATTACGTTCCTCTCCACTCCTCAGTTACACTTCTCTTCGCATTAATTTTATCGTCTGTGCAAGCAAAGCTTATATGAAACTCGGCAGATGTCGCAGAGACAATCAGTCGAGTCGAGACAGTAAAATAATTACGCCAGAATTTTAGACGTCTAATTGGAAAATAATATCCGTTTTCAGAAATTCATTAGAAAGTGCCAGGATACGGTGACTCTTCCCATTAAATTCCTAGCTGAAGATTCGTAATGTTGGCAACGTGAACGACAGGTTAAAATCTGGGCTAGAAATTAAAATTTTTTAAAATTATTTTTTTTTTTNCGTAATGTTGGCAACGTGAACGACAGGTTAAAATCTGGGCTAGAAATTAAAATTTTTTAAAATTATTTTTTTTTTTCGAAATGCACCCAGTTTTGTCAACATGGTAAATTTGTTCGTAAAAGCACAGTACACAATCTGTTCAACACGTGGTTTTTTTTTTTTAGTAGCAGTGATACAATATAAAATAACTCAAACTAAACTTCGGCTCTCCAGACCTCGTTGTACATAGCCGCCCAANTAGTAGCAGTGATACAATATAAAATAACTCAAACTAAACTTCGGCTCTCCAGACCTCGTTGTACATAGCCGCCCAAATATCTGAACTCAACTAAACTCTAGCGAAACTATCATAATTATTGCATATATAATTACCCAATATTCTGAGGCATAACCTGATAACGTTTTGTCTGTTCACGTGAGATCTCGCACTGTTAAAGAAAGTATTTCATAAATCAGCAACAACAAATAGTTACAGCGTAAAGGGTTTGCTCCCAGTCTCCAATTAGAGCTTTTGGAGATAGTTCATTCTACCTAAGTGTTGATATATACTCATCTAATGTACCAAAATAGTAACGAGTCAAATATGTGTAAGATTTATTTACAAGCTTACCAATATGCTGAACAAGGCTAATCAGTTTTGACGTTAGAAGCTCATGCCACAATTGTTTTTGACATTACATTTCTCATAAAAGCAAATTTTTAAATTTTTAGGAATAATCGCTTATAATTACATCTTTTCGCGGCGTTTATGAAATTCTCGTCTAGGAAGCACAATGTGATCATGTTTTGCTTGTGCACCCGCTCTGTTGGTAGACTGTCAACTTAAGTATTAATACTTGATAAAAGTCAATTTATTCATAATATGTAAAAAAAAATNGCTCTGTTGGTAGACTGTCAACTTAAGTATTAATACTTGATAAAAGTCAATTTATTCATAATATGTAAAAAAAAAATATTGCGGCAAGTTATTCACTATCAGGTTATTTAATTGTTACGAGACATAAACTGGAAAGACAAATTNAAAAAAAAATATTGCGGCAAGTTATTCACTATCAGGTTATTTAATTGTTACGAGACATAAACTGGAAAGACAAATTTACAAGAATTTCACATTTTTAAAATAGAAAGCCATTTCGTGAAAAGTGATTTGATTGAATAGTGAAAATAAAGTTTACGGCAAAAAGAAAAAACGGTTTAAAGTGGAGATGGTGCTAGCGATGGAAAAAGACAGGGTGTAACTTTTGTATTCACCTACCAGCAAAGGCACCGCGGTGGTGTTGTGGTCAGACCACTCGCCTCCGATCTTGGCGAACCATGTTCGATTCCCGGCGTGGTCGCTCCCGGATTTTCGTACGTGGGAATCGTGTCGGACGATGTGCCGCAGGTCGGTGGGGTTTTTTCCGGGGATATCCCGTTTACCCGCCCGTTCATTCCGGCGCTGCTCCATACTGTACTCACATCGATGTTCAGAGCCTCCCAAATCTCTCCACTCCACTTACCAGCATTTCGATATGATTCTCGGTCCGCCGGAAGAAGATGGAATGTAACAGGATGGTCCGGCCATGAGAGGTAAATTAATATAATCACAGAGCCAACTATGGAGTAAACGACAAGGCGTACTGCCAGTGTTTTCCACAGCTTTCACATAAATATAAACACGATGGTGTGTAGTCAGACTACTCGCCTCTCGGCGGAGTGTCCCGGATTTCCGCACGTGGGAAACATGGCAGGCGTTGCCTTTGGCTGACGTGTCTTCTCACGGTACTCCCGTTTCCCCGCCCTTGCATTCCACCGCCGCTCCGTGTTCACCTTATTTCACCCTCATAGGCACTCACCACCTCACTGGCAAGTCTCGACTTAAAACTCTCCACTCAACCAGCCCCTCGCGAATTAGACGCAGAAAAACAACTACTGTTTGTAACAACATTAAAGGAAATGTTTTACTTTCGATACTTTCTGAACTACACGTTACGCTTCTGAAATGACTAGGTTTTACTAAATTCTTGGTAAATTAATCTTTCGAATACTTCCTTAAATTTGAATTTTGTCAAAACAGGGGACGAAATTTTATTACTAACTTTAGCCTTATATCATGCAATCTCCGTACATGCATAGCATTAAAAATTGTGTACTGCGGGAAATATCCCGTGTATATTTTTCAATATTATATATTTTATTGGAATAGTTCCAATCCCATTAATTAATAAACATAAGTATTTTTTACGAACAATTGATACGCTTGGCTTTATCAGCTTTTAAAATTCATAATATTTATAAGGCCTTCATCATTTTTGACAGATCAGGCTAAAATACTTGATATATATGGCTGCAGTATTATGAGCACAATTCAACATTTCAAATAAGTACCTGACATATAAAAATCATTATCCGTGAAAAATATTTTTGATTATATCAAATGTTTAATATCGAATTTGAAAAATAAATTAAATTAAATTATTTATAGATTTTACTTAATTGAAAATAATTTAGTACGTTGTTAAAATTGAATTTTAAATATTTTTCGTATTAAATATTAAAATCATTCAAACTGGAAAACACATTGTATGTTTTATTCAATAAAGCCAAATTGATTTTAATAACATTGCTTTACAATATATTTACTAATTAACTAAAAAATTTCTAATTGAAAATAATTTTAGATGCGTTAATACTCACGTCCTTCGACGATATTATGATACATTTTTTTAAATTTTTAAATCATTTTAGTGGATTAGTGGCAGTTTTTCTGTTTGTCTAGTGATAGTTTCTGTTGTCAACAATTCGCAGTCCAGAAAATCAGGACTAATATAATTTGAACGGCGCGGCGCGCAGGCAGCATGGCGAAGATACGTCTTGAAATGTTCCCCATNAAATCAGGACTAATATAATTTGAACGGCGCGGCGCGCAGGCAGCATGGCGAAGATACGTCTTGAAATGTTCCCCATATTTCCAAAACCCCGCAGTTGGTCTCCCCCAAGCTACGACTCGGAACTAGAGCAGTAACATCAGATGTTCACGTGCATCAGTTGGCATCAGGTGTCCTCGGACTGCGGACATCAGCTGTCGTAGACAAGGCCCTTTTCTGACAGGGATTCTCGTACGAGGAATGTATCAAGCGCTGCAGGTGGCGCCGGGGTTTCCTCGCAGCACTCCCTTTCCTTCAGCCGTCTCCATTCCACCGCTGCTCCATATCCACCTTATCAATATCTCCGAGCTTACCGGAACCACATGTGCATCCCGCGGGCATGTCAGCCTTATTAGCTCAGCGCCTGTGTGCATTTTCATGCTGCATAGGTACACACAGCACGACGAGAACACTGCACGCCAGTTCAGAGATCTGCACTTAGTGGCCATGGTGCACTTGATGCGCGTGGCAGAGTTGTCCTTATCGCTCTCGCGCTTCTCGGCCTTAAAAGCGGAAAATGGTTCCAAGTAAGCTGACCCCTTAACTATAAATGTACAAGAAACTAAAAACCCAATTTAAATTCACCGAGAGGAAGGAAAACGGTGCTTAAATGGGAAGACAAAAAAAGTATATAAAAATGTTTTTCAAATTTCCTCCAAATACTGGAAGCATTGTGTATAAATAAGAGGAAGGAGGGAATAAAGAATAGATGGTTTTGCGCTAATATTGTTGATTCTGAGGTTGCTGAACTCGGATAGACTATTACACACTACTTCCTTGCACATTTCAGAGCCTCCACTGAAATTTGTAATGGCAGTTACGTCCTTTATTTAAATGATGTGATCACGTAATCAGGCGAAGTGCAGCAATATCAGCAACTTCGCTTAATTTGGTATGCAAAATACTAGGCACTTTAATTGTATTACTCGAATTTACAAATCTTGAGCAAAGCAATATTTTGGGCACTCGTGGGTTTTTGGCAGTTCTAGACTGGTACCACCAAAAAAAGTGTTAAGTTTGGTCACATCTCGAAGATTTTAAAGATTAGCTCGCGCAAAACTTGCAGCAACGTTTTGGAATCTGTGGTCTTAAAAATTGTACTGGCCACTCTGCAAGTAAATTCCCTCATCATCGTTAAATTTGGACTCGGGCTTATCATGCGAAGCGTAGCGAGAACTAGGGCGATGTCACACTGCGAGAGTGATCTCACTCTTTGCGGCGGAGTAAGTTCTCGGGAACGCAGTGTGCATAACTCACACGCTTCTGAGCTGGCGCTGCGTCTCCGAGGCGACGAACTGCAGGCCAGATGACAGCCTGGTTCCCGCGGTCTGCACTGCTGACTCACTGGTGGATCGCCGCCGTGTTTACTAACGCAGGAGCTCGCTCCAGGGATGCAAAGCGACGGCGGCACGTGCGCGCGTGTTTACGGTCCGGGTGATCCTGCTGCAGACTTGTGTAACAAACATCACACACAGGTTGTTGGCGTGTTTATAGCTTGCACCATCACTTGTTGATATAGGTCGTTCGTGGTAAAGTAAGCACTTCTGAAACAAACACTTGAAAAAAAAAATTATCTGCCTATAACTGCATACATACTGCATTATACACTAGCATACTACAGNTGAAACAAACACTTGAAAAAAAAAATTATCTGCCTATAACTGCATACATACTGCATTATACACTAGCATACTACATATATATTTGTTAAGATGACAGCGAATGAAGGCCCGACTTCACCCCTTTTGCAGAAATTCCTCGTTTTCGCATCATAATTTCAGATTTGTAGTAATTACTGACGATCTACGAGTATAGAAAATTTACGTTTTAAGAGTTGTTTAATATTTTTGAGCGTAATTTCAATTATGTATTGCCGGTTTGTTGTTAACAGTCAGGAACATGCTGTACTTATATTTCGTTAATAAGTTTTCGAAGTTTTACAACAAGCAGATGACACACAATTAAAATTACGCTCAAAAAATATTAAAAAACTTGTAAAATGTTAATTTTCTTCTATAATCGCACATTGTCAGTAATTACTATGAATACAAAATTATGACGCGAAAAACGAAGAGCTTCTCCAAAAGGGGACAAAGAGGTGAAGCCGAGCCTTAATAAAAATAGTTCTTAACATTTCACGTTACGTTGCGAGTTTAACATTTACTTTTATGGCAATCGAAGTTATTGCTTCTACTTTTAATTACACTGCAGCATGAATTTGCATTTTAGTAAATAATTTCTAGGACAAGGATGAGTTCGAGCTGTGCTCCACGCAGCCATGCACAGAGATGCCAAAGGCAACGAAACTTCCTGATCGTATTGAAACACTGACTACTCGGTTAATATAAACTACGCCTACAAGGAATTTTTGTAATACTGGATACTGATGTTTTTTTTCCAAATTCTACAGGTTATCACAAAACGATGTTCTTTATTATTGTTATTTATAACTTTATTAATATTTTCACAACTTTCACGTACCGCGAATGGTCATCATGGTGACGTATACCCACACTCTAAACTATTTATGTCACAACTACATAGTATGGGAAATTTAAGTTACTCGCATATGTCTGCAAGTGCGGAATTACTTAACACAGTTACTAGACCGATTTCGTATGCATTTAACTATTCCCCATTGGCGTGTACTGGAACTATAAGCTGCGCTGTTCACGTAAACTAAGCACTTTCGAAAGCACTGCTTTAAATTTACTAGAATGCACAATCTGTATTCTTCTCCTACGTGTAAAGTTAACATTACCATCACTTTACCCATACGTCGGTCAAGTGGAGCGTACAATTATTAGGGAAGGAAAATTGTACAAATTTGCTAGTTCTCACAGTTATACGTATAGCAAAATAAATAATTTCGGCATTCATAAATATTTACCTTACTGTTTTAAATCAACGTTAAGAGGTGGAATTATACTCCCTCCTTCATTAACCGACTGTAATGGGCGCATGCCAGGTAGGGCAGTGACGTTTTCCAAAGGCTTATTTCAGAAGTGTTCAGTTAACGGCGAAAAGCCTACACCATGGCTGCAAGCAATGACTTTGGCAATTAACACTTTTCTTTATTACGCCTGTATATTGTTGTTAGTGAGTAATTTCTTCCAGAGTATGCTTGAGAGTAAGCAAGCCGCGCCACAACGTACTGTTAACTTAGTGCACTTAACCTACCAGATTTTCAAACACCCAATTCCTCACATACTAAGTTTTTAACTTACCTAGACTTCATCATTACAATTTTCTTTCGTTAAGGGCGCTACCTTACCAAGCCTGCAGCCACGCTTGTTAAATGTGGAATCAATTTTTTGAAGAAATTACTTCTCAGTGCATCAATATCAAAGATAACAGTAAAAAAAAAAAAATCCTATTTGAAATTTTGTAAGGAACACTGGCTTGTTCAGAAATGATGCCAATTTTTATGTTCAATATATCTTTCTAAAATTTAACATTAAAAATTTTATTTTACAAAAATAAGGAATTAATAAATTTTTTTCAAAATGTCTTAACGTGGCAGTATTTTCTAAGAAAGTTGCGTTGAAATATTATGGTTTGAAAGAACCTGCGCAAATCGTTGCCAGATTGTAAAATTTACTGAAAAATTTAACCTAAATTCTTTATTTATATATTTAGAAAAATAAAAACAATGACTACCAGATTTTTTTTGCTGTATAATTTTTGTGCTGCACTGCAAAACTTCATAGAGAAAAATATTGAAATTAAGTATTATTACCCAAATAAACTGACAGATTAGTTTCTTACAATTAACTCAGCAGTTAACTGCCATAAAAAAATATTTTGATTTATCTTTCCAAAGATTGCGTAAGAAAACTTCCCGCTAATTCATTATAACAATATACAGTATTCTCCTAAAGTAAGTTTACAATTATAACCATGTTAAAACTTAGTTCTTACTGTTGTCAAAGTTTCCTAGGGTTCATGTCTTTATCCTTCTAATGCTTTGCGTATACTGTTGTTACACGGTGGAATATTTCCATGTTAGACCTGCTGCCCACCAGATATGGCCGGATGACACTACACACTGATTAATTATATATTACATTTAGTAAGCTATGTAAAACTGTTTTACAGACTTTTGTAACATTTTTTTACACGCTGACCTTCATAAGCTACCTCTGAGATGGAAAAATAGGTAACATGCAAGTCGGTCTATTGTTAGGTTACATTCCTGCCTCAAACGTGGGTGCCTAACAAAGACATTTCTGAACTCTTTTACCTCGTCGATTGAAATTAAAAGGGAACAAATGCATATCATATAATATATATGCACGGCTTAATGCAGCTCAAGAAGTTCAAACAAAGTTTAATTTTGGTATAGGTAGAAAAGTGTCTTGTGTCACCTTCTCATGATGAATCAGTATTCAAAATAGCCAATGACGTACTGACTACGGAGAAGTGTCAGTTCTTGAGTGGCTACCTGGATGTAATGTGGGTTAAACATTTAACTCGCAGCCTCGAACAGTATTAGTGTCTGGACATAGTGGATATCACTGGTATTAAGCGAACACGCAGATCTGTAAATTCCAGTAGATAATTTTTCATTAGCTTTGAGTGGTTGTTCCTGACTAAAGTTGAGAGTTCAGCTCCACTAGGACCGGACTGCAAGTGCGAGCATTCCTGGAGGGAGAGACGTTGGCTCTGCAAGGAACCCGGCAATCAAAACTGCACTGACACGTACCAGTATCGTATCCCTTCCAGCGTATCCGTAAGCGGCCTTCCCATTGGTGCGCGTTTGTGCGAGCATGGTGATGTCATGTGCTCGCGGGTAGGCCTACTCCGAGACGATGTCCACCTTCTCACAGTATTGCTTTTCCCACTACACGTCAAAATACGCACGAGCCGCTTGCCTGAGAAAGCCCGCTCGTGTTCTTGGTGGAGGGGCGTCTTCGTCACGTACCATTGGCCGGAGTACCATTGGCCGGAATGCCCAGACTTTCTTGGAAATAATCGCCCCTGCGCGAGCAGCTGTTTCCAACGTCCGTTCTTTCCCACTCCGAACCCCAGTTGCTGTCTCTTTGATCTCCTCACGGGCGAGGAGGATCGCCTCAAACCTGTTCGCCCCGGACATGTCTGACAGACACCAGACAAGCGTTTTCTACAGCCCGCTGTTTGACTGACGCCCCAACCACAGTGTATATAAGTACCACAGAGACGAAATGGCATGGAGTGGAGAGATTTGGGCTTAGGCGCCGATGAGGGTGAAGTGGGGTGAGTACGAAGCAGGGCCGGAATGCAAGGGCGATGGGAAACGGGAGATCCTCGAGAAAACCCGCTGACCAGTTGCATCGTTCAGCACAATTCCCACATGAGAAAATTTAGTAGCTACCCCGACGGGAATCGAACCCGGTTCACCTAGGTCGGAGGCGAGCAGTCTGACCACTACAAAACTGCGGCCCCTATGAAATGGCGTGGCGTTTCCTTTGACGTGGGTGTGCCCGTTCTCTGATCGGCTGCGTGAGGTTTTGCGAACTGATCTTGTGTCTGGCAGGGTCTGATGGGTGCTGAGGAAGTTTCCCTATTGGCCGAGCTGCCCGCTGGTAAGTAGGTTATCAGACGCTGATTGGATAATGGCGCTCCATCATTTTACTGGCCAGTGCGGCTGGAGTTCACGGGTATGATCGACTATTTCACGTCTGTATTTTTAAGTACTCTGTACCCCGTCAGGTATGACGTGCTCGCGGAACACGAAGCAGTGGAACGACTCGGATCACGTGTGAGGTAACGGGAGGGACGCCGGCGCCAGAGGTTACCGGCTGAAACTGCTGCTGCACAGCCGGCACCAGATGCGACGCGGCAAACGTCCAATTAAGGAACACTTGTCCCGCGTGGTGCAGCTGATGTTCGACGCCTGCTGCTGGGACCTCGGTCACGCGAGTGGCTGGATCTGCGGTCTGGGGCAATCCGCAGGCGAGAGTATTTATAACGTGCGACGAAGCTGATTATACCGCGACCCCAGTGCATCCCACGGCGTTCCTTCGCACAACACCCTGCGAAGCACTGTGTGCTCACAGTCTGGAACGTACGTGGCTCGGTGTTGAGCGTCTGTGGTATCACATCGCAGTACGCATCAAGAGACTAGGGCTATTCCATCAAGCCTTCAAGATACACAACATCGAAGATAAAGAAGGCACTTGATGGTGAACAAGACTCAATACTTCGCGCAACACAGAGCAGTTACGCTGCAGGGTGGTGTGCAGATACCACTCCTTGGTACTGCGAAAACCCTGCCTGGTGCACCAATAAATACTATCGCCCGTGGCAGACTGTCCGCCTGAGACCCCAACTTCTTCTTTCTTTTATCCCCTATTCTCTGTTTTAGGTGTCTACCGGAAACGTTGGAGGGGTCATGCCTAATTGCGCATTTCTCTTTCCACCAAGGGGTGGTTACAAATAAATAATGCCAGCGCGACAATGGAAATGAAAGCACCCCCTCTACCTTCTGCTCATTATATCGAGGAATGTAACATTCTTAGCCCTCTATTCCAAGATCCGAATTACTGGCATTGTGCACATCCAGGAATGTTCACACATCTTGAACGACCCACGAAATTTCAAGATTTCAACCTTGCAACAGAGAGTAAATTGCCTATAAAAGATACCCACGAAATCTCTTAGAAATACGCAATTCTTTGATATCAGTGTGGGTGGTCGCATGTCACATCCCGACACTTGTCCAGTCCAAATCAAATCGTAGGTCTTATTGATGCTCGTGAATGTATTACACCCTACTAGGTATGCTTAAGTCGTAGGTGTCTATAATGTCTGGGTAGTTTGTGTGTATAGACTACCTCCACTTTATAAATCCAGGGTAAAACAAGCAGAACGTATTTTCATCCCATAATCTCAGTTTCTACTGGCTTAGTGGTCAGACTACACGTATCCCATTAAACTGTTGGAAATTTCTGTAGATTTACGGAAACTTTTACGGACATGTGTAGAGTTTATTTATGGAAAGAAACTTCGTAATGACGACCACGGAAATGAGCTCCGTAAGTATAAAATACGGACGCTTTTCCTATGCTTATAGCTTCGATTTTGAGACACGAACAATAAAGATGATAGCTGAAGCGTATAAAATCCCATTTTCACAATACTTTTCGTGTAAAATAGTAGTAGGTGAGTGGCGAACCACTCATGAAGTACCAATTCGTTGATTCTTGTTCAACTTCCTCTGCAGGACAAACACTTCTTTATACATGCATACACAGTGAAACACGCACATAACTAAAATAAAATAATATTTCCGTAACCTCGTTGTATAAACCGCAAATATAGCAAGAGCTCTAACACGACTTGAAACTAAGGCAGGCGCGTTCGTCACTTTCATGTAAAATCCATATTTACAAAACACTTCGTGTGAATGTGAGATAGGTGAGTCTTTCGAGTTATTGATTGTCAATATTTCGATTCGCGTTCAAATCCGACTACTGGACTTAATATTTAAACATTTTTAATTTCTCGGTTATATATAGTGAAATACGTTACGAAAGTTAAAATTTGTTTAATACCCTTGTTTTTAAACGTGAAATGTAATTTAAAACAAAATCGCAAATACTGTAACAGGACTAGAAAATGAGGGGTACATGCATCATTCCATATTAATTGCGTATTTACAACACAATTTCTTGTTTCCTGTAAAAGCGTGGTAGGTAAGTAAATAATATATTGGACAGCCGACATTTTTTCAGAGTTCAAATCCCGTTACCGGACAATATTTTATATATTTTTGTTGTAATTTTTACACAGAGTGAATCACCCACACAACGAAAGTAAAACTTTTTTGTTACCCCTTTTTATAAAGAGCAGATTTAAAAACAAAATAAACTTCAAAATTTGTGGACACATTCCGCGAATTCACGGAGATTTAGGTGAAATTTACGGAGAGGACGTTATTGACTATTACTCCAAATAAAAGGGCTTTCAAAAGTGCTCACTTTACCGTGAATAGCATATGCCTACTGTTTCCCATAGTAAAATAAAACTAATCCAAATTTGACGGGAGGTTGATACTTGTGATTATCAGCAGACCCCATAGCTTAAACTAATATGTTAGGACTGCAAGAAATATCTCGAATTATCATAAATTTTGTTGTTTCCCAAACAGCAAGTCAAGGGTTAGATATAGAAATGATCTTGATGTTACCAGTTTCTGAGCGATAAAATTTATTCGACATGTATTATTGATATTTCTGCTTCGACAAAACATAGTATATAACTCAAATCATTGAATAACTCCACAGGTCCGTCCGTGGTTACGGGCTTGTGGAGAGCAGAAACCACTAAACGACGTAGTATTAAGTGGACACGTACTATAGACATGTCTACAAAGATTGCTCAGCAATTGAGGGACAGATACAAAGATCATTTCAGTAGAGATTGGGTGGTCGAGTGGCAAGACAGAATGATTGCATGAAATCATGACTTCAGCCGGGAGATTTTTTGTTATAACTGATTCTAGTTTGTACTGCATTGACAACATGCAATCTGTAACCTTCAACAATGGCTGATTTGAAGTCCTAAAATTAATGCAATTGTGTTAGTTTTCAAATCCAAAATACTTTCCTAAAAGTAAATTTTTTTCAAATTGTTATAACAAAATTGATAGTATAAAATAATTACAGAAAAAAGCTTTAATGGAAAATATAATGAGTTAAATCTTTTTTTAATTATAGTTTTCGTTTATTTGAAGTAAAATTTAATTTATAGAATTTAAGCTGAAATCCTTTAATCAAACACATTTTGATGGACATTCCTCATTGACATTTCTTGGAAGCAATGAAACATAACCGCACATTTAGTAATTACTAGTATGTATTGATAAACCATTAGTAATTACTTAAAATTCTTGTCATTTAATTTACAGAACTGTTTACATTGTTAATAGTATATGCAGAAATTAAATCATTATTGTATTGAATCGGTTTATTTTGGTGAATGATTTTTTTATAGAATCAGTAATTTACATGAAACAGTAATCTTGTTTTCAACGATTATTTACTGTCTTTAATTCTTCATAGACATCTAGCTATAAAATATTGACAGTTATTTTTAATAGGTAATAAATATTGTCTGGAAAGCGACGTAACCTCGGTTTAAATATGGGAATTCTTGCCCAAAGTCTAAGAAAGTTACACAAATGTGATCCTCAGATTTGAGCAAACATACTTTGGTATTTTAACATGCGTAAACAATATGCTTTCTTGACGAAGTTTCTTGCTTTTTTTTTTTTTTTTTTTTAATATATGGCAATAGATGACTTACCAAGTTGCTTCCTGTTTCTTTATTCTTGGGGTTAATGATGCCCATAATAAGTTCCATATCTTCAACCCATAATAATGTTGGCTTGTACACAAAGTCAGTACCTCCACCACTGCGTTTACTTTTTTCGATTTTCGAAACCTCCAAATTGTAGGTACGACGAAAATTTTCACTTTATTTGCAATTTACTTTGTCGTGTGACGGTTTAGGAATTTTAGAGCGACAGCGACGCTGGCCCACAA
>NQII01003578.1:0-40737 GCA_002778355.1 Clitarchus hookeri
GTAGAAATAATAAAAGTTACATTTTCAGTAATTACATTATTTATTCAATGCGGAGCTTCAAAACAAATTAAAGTCATTGAAAAGTGCACACTTTATCGAACTTACACGCGTGCTCCATGTTTATAATTATGCTATAACATTTAAAGGGCACGCCTCCCATAATAAGTAAATTAAAATTTGTGTCATATAAATATTTTACCAATTAAGCAAAAAAAAGATTCGAAACCGCATTTAAACGTTCATTTAACTGGATAACTTTTATGAACATGTTGTAAGCATTAATTTCTGTTAGTATTCTATAAAAAGGTGCAGTTAAGTACAAAATTAGTGAAATACGAAGCATTCTTTCATTCGCTCAGTTTTCGGCTCTTAGTTAAAATTCGGAGTGATTCGTTCTTTATAGCGATAGCACATTGCAAAAATACTTTTCTTTTGTAACCGAGGACGTGAGCCCTTTTACCACAGTTTTCAAGTAAGAGAGTGACATGTATAAGGACTGTTTGATGGTTTATGTTGGTTATCAGGCCAAAAAGAGCAACATTTTCCCAAGGATTCAAGGAAATTTTATATAATGTTAAATTACAGTCGCCTCTTGGAACCTATTCAAACTTTAGTCACCAGAATGAATTGATATTCTGTTGTAAATAAATAAAGTGTAAAGTGATGAAACTCTTGTTTGTTTCAGGTTTGTGTTTTACAACAGACACGATGCACGAATCCTTAACAGGCGAAGAAAGAAATGTTTATTAACTGGACCAAATGATAGACGAAGGAAAAAAAAATTGACACCATAAAAATTTAAAGAAATTTCTGATGTCATCAACAAATAAAAACGTTAAAAATGGAGCAGTATGAAACTGATGATGACACTGTGACTACAGATGTTGACACGACACATATCGTGGAGACAGGCTTGCCAGATGAAGATGAAGAGCTCTTTCTTCTGCAGGAGGAGTAAGGGAATTTCACGAAGAAACTCACGTATTAGAACCTAAGCAGCATAAATGGCTGGCTCTTATAGAGCCAAAGAAAAAGCAGAATTTTTGAAATGTTAGCAGGATTTTGAAGCTACCAAACTTGTTCGTTCGCCAAATAAGATATGCAATTTAAGCAATTAAACGAAGGAATAGAAACTCTTTAGAGAGATTGGCATTAGCGTAAAGATTCAAAAGAAGAAGAACTGAACGAATTGAACAATATTTTATGCATGTGTTGGGGCGAAGTAAAAGATTTACTTAAAAATTGTGTAAAAACGCAAGCTCAAAAGGTGAATATTTAGTGATACCTCCAAATACAAGTGATTATTCTCTTTCTGAGGATCACATAAAACAACGATTACAGACAATCACCATTCTCTATACTTTTATTGTAAACATGCTGAAACTGGAAGGTCCATGCGATATTCCACCAGATTATCTAGAAATAGATACAAAGAAAAGGACCTTTTGGTCCATATACATTATGTTCAGCTCTAGAAAAATATTAAGGCTACAAAACATTATTCACATGTTATCAATAGAAGTGGAGGAACTTAAGATAATGACGGAATTATATTAGGAAACACTGGAAAAGGATCCGAAATTGCCTGATAAAAAATGAGACAGCGATATAGTCAAAGAATACTTTCTGTAATGTTTAAAAGAAAATGAAAAACTTAGACGAAAGGTAAAATATATATATATATATATGGAAGAAAAATATGTGGTGACTGAGAGTCTCAGAAGACTTCGTTAGATGCATGAAGAAGGGTAAGTCTGAGGTTTCTATTTCTAACCATTATATACCAGATGAAATGAAGGAAAAATATGCAACGCTTTCTCGAAAAAAATCATTTTAAGGAATTGCGACAGTTTCAAGACGAATAAAATATTCGCTTTTACCCTTAAATGCCTTGAAACAATGCAAGGCAGAATGCAATATTGTAGAAATAGAAGAATAACATTAAAACATTACACGATAAAATTGCATAAATCCCTCATATGCAGCAATTTGATGACATTACTCAAAAGATAAAAGAGTAAGAGTAGTTCAGATTCGAAAACAAGTCTAGTTGCAGATATTGAAAAAGCAAAACTAGACCTAGAGAAGAACCTTTTACAAAATACAGAAAAATTGTTATTCGATAAACAAATTGGAAGAAAGGAGAGCAGAAAATTAGCAGATACAAATGTAAGCTAGTGACAAATATAAAAAAAATACTTAATCAGTGAAATGGGAAACGAGATCGCTATACTTTTTTGGAGACAATCTAATGCAAAGCTGATGGCAATGCTGTAAACGATAAAGAATTGGCAAAAAATCAACTTAAAGAATTACAAATAAATTAGCGAAATGCATGTCAGATAAAGAAAAATTCACAAGGATATTCGAAGGCAGGAAGAAGAATCACAGATAATTTAACACAATTTAATCAAGGGACTAGAAAGAGCAAGGAAAAAATTCAACATGTATCTAATGATAAAGTAAAAGACCAAATATTTGACGTCACCCTTTCCCCCACCTATCGCGTGTTCGCAACGGCGAAACGGCTCTTGTGGCTAGGAGCGATACGTCTAAATACAAATGTACAGAGGCTGAGAAGCCTACCTGTATGTCGCATCAGACGAATAATTGAGGCTCTGTGCGACTCTGCCCGCCTTACATTCCTGCTGAGACCGAGGTCTCACTTGACCAACTGTGAATCACAAGCGAGCAAAGTGGTATAACATAACTACCAGAATGACAGTTACGAAGGCCAGGGAAGAGAAGAAGATCCTTCACCTCTCGCATCAGATGGACTGTGAAGCTGGGTGACCGTGACCGCCTTACATATCCGTAGAAACTGAGATGTCACAGGCGAGCAATGTGGCGTCACCAGTCAATATTCCATCGGCACACTCAAGCAAGGAATTATGTCTACTGTAGCAGCTTTGCTAGTGAGATAACTAAAAGGGGTGAGTGGACATGCACGCAAGTTCGCATCGTTGTGTTATGCTGGACACGCATCATATAGCCAAGGAGATGGTCTTCAATTCCCTGGACGCCAGCTTCCCTCTGCTGCTTGAACCCAGAGATACGGAGGTACTTTTAACCTTTACTCGTATGGGAAAAACCACAATGCTTTTTGCTTGTTCCTAAATAAATGTATGGAAAGCTAGCACGGGTGTATGGGGAGGACAAGCGAACTATAGCATTCTCTCACTTTCTCAATGTGAACATTTGGATTGACACAAAAGTGAAAATCCCAAAGAATTTGCAAATGACGTTTTATCTACCCTCTGTTTTAGAAATAATCNAAAAGTGAAAATCCCAAAGAATTTGCAAATGACGTTTTATCTACCCTCTGTTTTAGAAATAATCGGCGATATAATTTTTATGGGCAATGGTGGCTAGAGGCTTTTTGCTGCCTGTGGTATGAATGCGTGGAAATTATTTTTAAGGTTCTAATAAGTACGGAACTTAAATTTGAAGAAAAAAGTTTTCAATTGAAACTATAATATATTTATATTTTTAAATTTTCTTGTGCTCTCCTTTCAGGTTTCATTTAAAGTTGAGCAACAAGATCTTGACAGGCGGGGACATCGGGAACCATACTATGCTTGCATCTAAATTCTTGACAAAGAGGGGGAGTTTACTCAGTTCTGGATCGACTGGCCGTTATTTATTATAAAAAAACTGCAAGTTTTATCATCATGTATGTATATATATATATATATATATATATATATATATATATNATATATATATATTTGGAAGTCAAAAGGTAATAATGGATAGCGAGAGTGAGAAAGAGAGAGAGAGAGGAAAAGGAGAATCGGAAAGGGTGACAGAGGGAGAGAAAGAACTGGGATGATGAGTAGGAAAAGAGAGATCGAAATAGATAGCGAGAAAGAGATACCGAGAGTGAGTGAGCGAGCGAAAGTGTGTGTGTGAGAGGAAGAGAGTGACAGTACGAATGTAAGAGAACAAAGAAGTGAGCGAGAAGAATAAAAAGTTTTTTACGTTATAAAAAGCAAGATAATTATAGTTTGAAAAAAAAATAGCATACATGTTATGTGTAGATGCTCTGCAAAAAAAAAAAAAAAAAANGATAATTATAGTTTGAAAAAAAAATAGCATACATGTTATGTGTAGATGCTCTGCAAAAAAAAAAAAAAAAAAAAAAATTCTTAATAGGATTATAAACAAGGATTTTTCGATTTTATATACCCCGTGCCTATAAAAATTATATGGTTATATGGTATTCACGGCAAAGTGAGCAATTTNAAAAAAAAAAAAAAAAATTCTTAATAGGATTATAAACAAGGATTTTTCGATTTTATATACCCTGTGCCTATAAAAATTATATGGTTATATGGTATTCACGGCAAAGTGAGCAAGTTTGGAAGCCCTCTCGTTTGTAATAATAGTAAATAAATATATTTACTTATAGCATTAGGCGTTAACTAAAGTATAACGTGAAATCTAAACATTGTGTTATTTACTTACATTTCAAAATTTATTATAAAATATTTTTAAACGGAAAAAAGGCTGAAATAAAAAAGTATGTAGTGCCTCAAAAGAGCTTACTTCAAAGTAGACAGCCTATACCAGAACAGTCGTTTATGCTTGAAGGGTTAGTGCGCATAATAGCTGAGTTTCTTCGCGTAGAACACCAATCTCGAAACGAGCCGAAGTAGGTCCTAGAAATCTTCCGAAGTTTGTCGAGCTCTTCCGAGTAGAGCCGAGGACTCTCAGCTTCAAACAAAGCCACAACAATAACTCCTATTTAAAATAACTTGAACCGTAGTTCTATATATACACTTATTATGTTAATAATAGTTAAACATGTTTGTGGTACACGATTTAATAAAAATTAAGCAAACGTCATAACTAGGATGGATTTTTTAATGTTTGTTTTAAAAAGTGTGATGATACCATGCACCCTGGTTTGCATTACATTTTGTTATATAGTAGTGATGAAATCATAGAATAATAAAACACTCATATAAGTAAACGCGGTGGTGTAGTGGTCAGACTACTCGCCTCCCACCTAAAACCAAGTTTGATTCCCGGTGGGGTCGCTCCCGGATTTTCACACCTGGGAATCGTGCTAGAAGATGCCGCTGGTTGCGAGTTTCCTCAGGGATATTGCGTTGTCCTCGCTCTTGCATTCCGCCACTGCTCACTACTCGCCTCATTTCACCCTCAAGACCTCGCCGTGAAGAGCCACCCAAATCTCCTCTCTCCATTATTCTAACGTGAAAATCACATTTCTGTGGGCAGAGATGCAGGTCAGTCAAGAGAATCAAGATAAATACAGCGCAATTTGCATGCATACTCTAATACGTATACTGTCTGCAGTTCTACGCCTACGGGCTATTTAACACAGGCTTTTAAATTTTAACACTTTTCAATATTACATGATGTTTATTCTGATTGCAGTGAATTTTCTGAATAGCTAATATAAAATAGGGTTTAAATTGCTGTTGTAACAAATTTCTCTTTAATATTTTAACAAAGCAGAATTAATAAACATAACATTTTAAAACTGAATTCCGCACAACTAACAAAAGGTATAATTAATATTTAGCTCAGAGTACGGAGGATTGTTAAGGAAGCGTATTTGCAACTTTTTATTTTAATAAAGAAATTCTTTCTGTTACCATAGAAAAATATTAAGATTTTTGGCATGAGTTGCAAGAATACAAACATTTAATTTTTCTCGACTCAATAAGTGGTAATGTTGCGTGTTTGATATTTTACATAATATTGTGTTGAATGTAGTTTTTACCAGAGTGCTATAAAAGGTTATTTGTACTACACATATTTCTATGGGACAGGAAATATTGCCTTTCCAGGAACGATAGCTTACTTAAAATGCATTGTTCTGGAAGTTACACCCCGCGTTTATCTTCAGAGTCGCTAATACCATTTTTTTTTCTAGTGAGACCAAAAATGTGCACCTAGAAATGGTCACCAAATATTTACTTCCTTTTACGGTACAAACAGAAGCGGATAATTGTTACGCCGTTAATTCACGCTTAGCTCACCTAGCATTTTCTTGTTTTGCATAATTCTTCATAGTATCGTTTTCCTGACATTTTTAAGTCACTCAGGCTAATGGTTATGTTAATTTTACATGGCGAAAGAATAAATAAGGTACATTTGAGTAGATCTTAAACAGGTCTTTCAAAAGTGCTAANGCGTAGAACACCAATCTCGAAACGAGCCGAAGTAGGTCCTAGAAATCTTCCGAAGTTTGTCGAGCTCTTCCGAGTCGAGTCGAGGACTCTCAGCTTCAAACACAGCCACAACAATAACTCCTATTTAAAATACATTGAACCGTAGTTCTATATATACACTTTATATGTTAATAAGAGTTAAACATGCTTGTGGTACATGATTTAATAAAAATCTTATATATGGAATTAATTTTTTAATGTTTGTTTCAAAAAGTGCTTGAAACCGTGTACTCGTGTACGCATTATATTTTGTTAAATAGTAGTGTGGAAATCCTAGCATAATAAAATACTCATATAAGTAAAAGTGGTGGTATAGTGGTCAGACTTCTCGCCACCAACCTAAAACCAAGTTTGATTCCCGGTGGGGTCGCTCCCGGATTTTCACACCTGGGAATCATGCTGGAAGATGCCGCTGGTTGCGATTTTTCTCAGGGATATTCCGTTGTCCTCGCTCTTGCATTCCGCCACTGCTCACTACTCACCTCGTTCCACCCTCAAGACCTCGCCGTTAAGAGCCACCCAAATCTCCTCTCTTCATTATTCTAACGTGAAATTCACATTTCTGTGGGCAGAGAGGCAGGTCAGTGTAGAGAATCAAGATGGATACAGCGCAGTTTGCATGCATACTCTAAAATTCTGCAGTTCCACGCCTACGGGCTATTTAACACAGGCTTTTAAATTTTAACACTTTTCAATATTACATTATGTCTATTTTGATTGCAGTGAATTTACGTAATAGCTAATAAAAAATAGGGTTTAAATTTCTATTGTAACAAATTTCTCTTTAATATTTTAACAAAGCAGAATTAATAAACATAACATTTTAAAACTGAATTCCACACAACTAACAAAAGGTATAATTAATATTTAGCTCAGAGTACGGAGGATTGTTAAGGACGCGTATTTGCAACTTTTTCTTTTAATAAAGAAATTCTTTCTGTTACCATAGAAAAATATTAAGATTTTTGGCATGAGTTGCAAGAATACAAACATTTAATTTTTCTCGACTCAATAAGTGGTAATGTTGCGTGTTTGATATTTTACATAATATTGTGTTGAATGTAGTTTTTACCAGAGTGCTATAAAAGGTTATTTGTACTACACATATTTCTATGGGACAGGAAATATTGCCTTTCCAGGAACGATAGCTTACTTAAAATGCATTGTTCTGGAAGTTACACCCCGCGTTTATCTTCAGAGTCACTAATACCATTTTTTTTTCTAGTGAGACCAAAAATGTGCACCTAGAAATGATCACAAAATATTTACATACTTTTCACGGTACAAACAGAACAGGAAAGTTGTTACGCCGGTAATTCACGTTTATCTCACCTTGCATTTTCTCTTTTTGCATAATTCTTCATAGTATTGTTTTCCCGACATTTTTACATCACACAGGTTCATGGTAATGTTAATTTTACATGGCGAAAGAATAAATAAGGTACATTCGAGTAGATCTTAAACAGGTCTTTCAAAAGTGCTAANATGTTAATTTTACATGGCGAAAGAATAAATAAGGTACATTCGAGTAGATCTTAAACAGGTCTTTCAAAAGTGCTAAGTTTTCCGTGAACAGGAAATAGGCACTTTACAACTTTCAGATGGGCGCAGACGAGGGCTGAATTGCGATGTCTGTGTTGCAGGTTGATTTGTATTGGAGCATCGTAGACAACAAGCGACACCCATGGAGGAGGACGTCAAATTACTCCAGCTAGAGCACGTTGCAGAGGCGGATCCCCGCATTCCTAACGTAAGTGCGGAATTCAATGCCGAGTCGCATTGGACTTTACATATGCTTCTTATCCTAACTTTTCGTTAACACTTATTTTATGAAATCGTATATGTGTTCATATTATTATAAGATTGGCAAGGACATTATTATTTTACTGGCATTAATCCTAGGGCACTAAACTGGATAGTCGCCAATACAATATATGTATTCACTCGATTAGCATTCTTTTCAGTATTACAGACTGAGAAAATAAAACCGTTTTCAGTTTACTTCATCTCGTAAAGAGTCTACATTTTTTTACGACTTATAATACCTGTTAAAATCACATTTTCTAAAATCACTCTACAATGACGTTTCCTCAAAAAGCAGGTATGCGCATGTCTGTAGGCGTTTAGCTTGCTTGGGACCTAAAAGCATAGGGTCCTTAAGGATAACTCAAAAACACGCTTCACATGCAGAATTGCCTCTTACCTTAAGGCATTGAACTGGCCTTCGGATTTACTCTTCGGGTTTCGCACGTACTCTTCTCGGCAAATAATCTATAAAATTGCCAGGCGTAGTGATATAGTNCGGATTTACTCTTCGGGTTTCGCACGTACTCTTCTCGGCAAATAATCTATAAAATTGCCAGGCGTAGTGATATAGGTAATCATGTGCTGTGCCGTTCTGTACTAACCCACAAATATTATTTATAGGAATTCGCAAAACAAAAATAATGACAACATCCCTCTTTAAGAAATTTTTTGCATCCGAAAATCTTTAGAGTATAATAAATGAAAGCGGGATTATAAACAGTTTTCAATATAATTGGATAAAATCTCTTCATATCTGACGTAAAAATAATTTATGAGATCTAGGAAAAATAGTCAAGAGCCTTCCGAAGTCGTAACTGGTGCAGTTAAGTGAAATGTTTTATCAAATGCCAACTTCTTATTGCTACATATACATAAAATTGCAAATAAATTTCACATAATATTATTTGGGGCTTCTTACATTGTGACGATGAGGTCAACATTCCGTACTTGTTCTTGAAGTATCCTTATACATTTCGCTATCTTAAAAAATTACTTCTATGAAATATTAAATTCGTGAACGATCATTATACTTAACGCTATACGCTAAATGTTACATTTCATTAAACAACGTTTATTAAATGAGGTCTGTATTCCTAGTCCCTGTGAAACTCGTTTAAGAAAAATTCTTACTAGACAGAGGACAACTTCCAAAATCTGCATTTGAATTTATAATTAATGCCAGTGTACTATTGCGTTTTAAATCGCTACAAGAAAGTATTCTAATGCATTAGATTGCCCTAGTTTTTTAATTTAATAATGGACTCATGCACGTTCATTCAAAAACTTTAATGTATCATAGACAGATGAAGTACATGTGTTCAAGTCTTGGGTTTTACGTAACACGTGTATGCACAGAAATGATGGAGATTTCACAAAGTGGTTCTAGCGGCCAGCAAACCACCTTACTAACGACTCTTTGTTGCTATTGGCCTTTGGTGTAGTGTCAAGAGTAGGCAAGGTGTTGTCGCTAGCCCTGTGTGCGGACGACTGAAGTGTTCTGGCTAGGGCCATGTAGTTTTATTGCGTGTGGTACATTCCTTCCCGGGTCATTCAGAGAATCTGTATTAGTAGTTGGTGACGCCACATCGAATGGATTCTACATGAAACAATCAGTATTCAAGGTTAGTTTAAAGGATTATGTGAATGGAAATNTGACGCCACATCGAATGGATTCTACATGAAACAATCAGTATTCAAGGTTAGTTTAAAGGATTATGTGAATGGAAATAACTTTGTATTTAAGAAAGACATATGTGCATACCCGCGAAAGAGTATACATATTTTACAACTTATAAAGCCTGCTAAAATCACATTTTCTACAATCAGTTAACAAAATAGGTTGAAGANAGTATACATATTTTACAACTTATAAAGCCTGCTAAAATCACATTTTCTACAATCAGTTAACAAAATAGGTTGAAGACGATCCTACAAAATAGAATGTTTGGCTGGAGTGAACCTACGAAAAGACTCAGTATTTGTATGGAGCTATCACTCGCTGAGCATTTAAGACAGCAAACGAAGCAATTTACAATGCTGATAGTACGCCAGAGGCTGTAAAGGCTTTTGAAGAAGAAGTTTGTCGTGAAGAAGAGGATCATATGGCTAAGGGTTCTTATTGGCCGCTTGCTAACAAAGACTTGTTTGACCTGCGTATAAACAGATTAAATTCATTCCGTGCAACATGGGCCTGTTGCTGAAATGATGCTTTATCAATGGAAAAGATTCTGTTGGAATTCTGATATTGTATTATGTTTGTAGAATGAACTATTTTAAAATGCATTGTTTTCAATAATGAAATTTTTTTTTATTTCTGCGTGTTGGAGTTTCCACTGATAAGGGGTCTATTATGACCGTAGTTTTCATAAAAGTATGTATTATGTTGCACTTATACCTGAAAACGTATTTTTATATCAAATAAATGTGTTTAAAGTAGCGGCGTACCACACCTGCAGAACAAGGCGGCGCGATCCTGCATGGAGAATAGTTGCATAGGTCGTAGTCGAGCGAAACTGAAATATTACGTACACAGTGTCGCATGCCTACTTGCTATGCAAATTTGAACTAAATTATTTAATATAAAACACGTTTGCGGGTATAGGTGTACAGGGCTTCTGTGTAACTGCTGGTGCAAAGAAACTACGTCAGGAGTTTGGGCAATGAGTTTCCGAACAGACTGTGTATTTTATATCGTTGTATTATATTTTGCAAGAATAAATATAATTTAAACATAAAAAAGAAAATACAATTTGCAATAATATGAATAAAAAATTCAAGGGAAATGATATTCTGAATGCTTAGGAAAACTATTTNAAGAAAATACAATTTGCAATAATATGAATAAAAAATTCAAGGGAAATGATATTCTGAATGCTTAGGAAAACTATTTTGTTATAAATCCTTCGTCAAGTAGCATAATCATTATAATAACTTTAATTTTATGTAAGCAATTATTAGTTCTAACGATTACAAATATTTTTAATTCTAGTGTTATTTTTAATATTTTCAGTTAAAATTATTATTTTTGTGGCTGAAATGGAAGTGTATAAAAACCGTTCATAAAAGCAATTGTAAACATTGTTACTACTTTTTTGTTGTAGAGTACTGTAAAATGAAAAGATAAGGGACGATGTTGCAAAATGTGCTTTCTGATACATTCAAAATGTAAATATGCTTAAATTTAAATCACAAATAGACTGTAATTAATTTATTAATTTGACCAGTTCAGTACACCTTGTCAACGATCGTGGACATGTTGCAAATGTCGGATATTTATAGCCGGTCCTGTACAGCTCGATGTGTTGGGTGACTTTCTTATGAGTAATCTGATTTGCCAAAGTTTCTGTGCCTCATCGACTGTGAATGGTTAATGCTGAGAACATCNAAGAAAATACAATTTGCAATAATATGAATAAAAAATTCAAGGGAAATGATATTCTGAATGCTTAGGAAAACTATTATGTAAGAAATCCTTCGTCAAGTAGCATAATCATTATAATAATTTCTATTTTATGTAAGCAAATGTTAGTTCTAATGATTAAAATTATTTTTAATTCTGGTGTTATTTTTAATATTTTCTGTTATAATTTTTTACTTTTGTGGCTGAAATGGAAGTGTATAAAAACCGTTCATAAACGCAATTGTAAACATTGTTACTACTTTTTTGTTATAGAATACTGTAAAATGAATAGATAAGGGTCGATGTTGCTAAATGAGCTTTCTGATATATTCAAAATGTAAATATGCTTAAATTTAAATCACAAATAGACTGTAATTAATTAATTAATTTGACCAGTTCAGTACACCTTGTCAACGATCGTGGACTTTCTTATGAGTAATCTGATTTGCCAAAGTTTCTGTGCCTCATCGACTGTGAATGGTTAATGCTGAGAACATCAAACAAGCAACACGTTGACCCATGTTCTGCGCAGGTTAAATATTTCACGCTTGCAAAATTGAGTCTGTAAAATAATTCGCGGACGAACGTATTAACAGATTACAATACGTTAAAAGTAGCTAAATATTTCACTATGTTACAAAATATGCTACTGTGTATAATAGTTTAAAATGAGTTATTCATTTCGTGAAGTCAGCTGCAAAGTACCATTTGTAACCGCTCTAATACCAGCTTAAATCCTGTGTATAGTTCCTACTAAACATGTTCCTTTATAAGATAGTACGTCTGACTGGTATNCTTTATGAGTTATTCATTTCGTGAAGTCAGCTGCAAAGTACCATTTGTAACCACTCTAATACCAGCTTAAATCCTGTGTATAGTTCCTACTAAACATGTTCCTTTATAAGAGAGTACGTCTGAATGGTATTCAAGAAGTCATGGGATTAACGTTGACTGTTTGCAGTTGAGAAATTTAGGCAGAGATAATTCAGCGAATCCACATTTCAGTGTGGTGGACAGGTATTCTTTTCCATACCTCCTTGCAGTTCTTCAGAAATACGATGTTAATTTCGTAACATGGTATTAAAAAGAGATTACGTTTCGCTCATCCTTTTTAGGTAAATAAGAGTTTTGTCTGAAGGCCATCCTAGATGCACGTGGTTTTGAAGTTTTTTGTTTTGTTTCTTCTCTTTTCCCATATCGGACAATGATTGTCCTTTGAAACTGAAAACGTGTTATTCGATGATATATATATTCTCTTTAATCAGCTGACAAAGTATAAAATTGTCTACCTGGTTGGGAACATGAAATCCCACTGCGACTTGGCTTCTAGGTGGGAAAATATTGTCACTGTTTGAACTCGTATTCCATTCCTTTAATTCTGCTTTCATTATCTAGTTATATTTTATTTTCCCTTGATTTGTTTGCCCTGAGCAATCTTCCTCCTTCCATCTGACACCCTTCAATTTGTGCGTGGAAGTTATCAAAAAAGTGAATAATTTTAATAATCGCGGTAACGTGCGCACTGTCATAACGCACATTCAAATTTCACAACTATTTTTTTGGGAAATTTTATCTCCGCCAGTTTATGGCAAATACAGTAACAGTACATTTTACAAAAAATTCACGTATTCGCCGGTAGCAAACGGAAATGCTATAAAGATAACAGTTCCATTACATTTCACGTAACAATTACAGCGTACGCAATAGAAAGACTGAGAATTAATTAAAAATATTCTTCGTTAATATTTTAGCACCATGTTGTCTAATCATATTGTCTGTGCAAACGCCGAACCAAATGTAATATTGGTAAAGAGCTAAGAAGAACATTTGCTTGAGCGTGCTGCCAGGAAATTTCAATACATTTTATTCCGTTATAACTATTTGCATATATTTCAGNCTCTAATACCAGCTTAAATCCTGTGTATAGTTCCTACTAAACATGTTCCTTTATAAGATAGTACGTCTGACTGGTATTCAAGAAGTCATGGGATTGACGTTGATTGTTTGCATTTGAGAAATTTAGGCAGAGGTAATTCAGCGAATCCACATTTCAGTGTGGTGGACAGGTATTCTTTTCCATACCTCCNTTGAGAAATTTAGGCAGAGATAATTCAGCGAATCCACATTTCAGTGTGGTGGACAGGTATTCTTTTCCATACCTCCTTGCAGTTCTTCAGAAATACGATGTTAATTTCGTAACATGGTATTAAAAAGAGATTACGTTTCGCTCATCCTTTTTAGGTAAATAAGTCAAAACAGACTTCCGGTAGGATCTACGTGCACCAAAACTTCAAAAAACAGTTGTTACTTCTCTTTTCACATATCGGACAATGATTGCCCTTTGAAACTCCAAACTTGTTATTCGATGATATATATATATTCTCTTTAATCAGCTGACAAAGTATAAAATTGTCTACCTGGTTGGGAACATGAAATCCCACTGCGACTTGGCTTCTAGGTTCTGGGAGGGAAAATATTGCCACTGTTTGAACTCATATTCCATTCCTTTAGTTCTACTTTCATGTTCTACTACTATTCTATTTTCTCTTCATTTGTTTGCCCTAGGCAATCCTCCTCCTTCTGTCTGATACTCTTCAATTTGTGCGTGGAAGTTATCAAAAAAGTGAATAATTTTAATAATCGCGGTAACGTGCGCACTGTCATAACGCACATTCAAATTTCACAACTATTTTTTTGGGAAATTTTATCTCATCCAGTTTATGGCAAATACAGTAACAAAACATTTTACAATAAATTCATGTATTCGCCGGTAGCAAACGGAAATGCTATAAAGATAACAGTTCCATTACATTTCACGTAACAATTACAGCGTACGCAATAGAAAGACTGAGTATTATTGTGTCTTAGAATTAATTAAAAATATTCTTCGTTAATATTTTAGCACCATGTTGTCTAATCATATTGTCTGTGCAAACGCCGAACCAAATGTAATATTGGTAAAGAGCTAAGAAGAACATTTGCTTGAGCGTGCTGCCAGGAAATTTCAATACATTTTATTCCGTTATAACTATTTGCATATATTTCAGACTGATGCACAGGTCTTCAGCTCCAATAACTCTTAATTGCTCTCAACTGAATGACGGGTTATACATAATCGCATTGTTACAATGAAAACGAACCTATTTTTTGATATATTTACTTAATTTTCAGACATGAACCAGTCAAGCTAAGGTCAGAAAAATACGAGCTGAGAAATACATATTGCAAAGGGAAATTTATGTTTTTTACACGAAATAGTTAGTAAACGACTTTTTCTGTGTTTAATAATGGNTACGAACAGAGAAATACATATTGCAAAGGGAAATTTATGTTTTTTACACGAAATAGTTAGTAAACGACTTTTTCTGTGTTTAATAGTGGATTATTTTAGAATGTTTCGTGTATTTTGTAGTATTTTTTAAATTTATATTTTTTTGGCATGAATATTTAATACCTTACATGTATGCNAATGTTTCGTGTATTTTGTAGTATTTTTTAAATTTATATTTTTTTGGCATGAATATTTAATACCTTACATGTATGCACTTTATTTTCAGGCAGTCCAAAGTAATTTCAAATAGACGCAGGATGCAGTGTCAGGATACATAAAATACTATACACATCTTCAAGCACTTGACACAGATGACATATTGAAGGCAGCGTTCAAGATGTGGGAAGATTTGAACAACAGAGAAAAGATCTGTTAACTTCTCTAGAAANGGCAGCGTTCAAGATGTGGGAAGATTTGAACAACAGAGAAAAGATCTGTTAACTTCTCTAGAAAGGGCGTTGTTCAAACATAACTAGAAGAGATCTAATGTCAACAGTTAATTATACAAACATGCAAATTTATCGCCCTCAGATGAACCAATTAATTGCTTAACTCACTCAGCGTCCGCTGTCGAGCATTTTGCTTGATCTGGCCGAGTTCTCCTCAAGCAAAGAAGCTTTGAACGATGTCATATATAACACTGACCTATCTCAAGACGAAGCCAATAGGTTGCCAGGAGTACACAGTNCTTTGAACGATGTCATATATAACACTGACCTATCTCAAGACGAAGCCAATAGGTTGCCAGGAGTACACAGTGAAATGAATTGGATTGTGAAAGGCTTGTGACAGAACTGATAAATGCTTCTTCAGAGGAGGTACTTGAGAAGTAAGTTGGAGATTTGAAAATGGCGTTGTGCTTATGGCGCCGCGAGTACGCAGGCNTTCAGAGGAGGTACTTGAGAAGTAAGTTGGAGATTTGAAAATGGCGTTGTGCTTATGGCGCCGCGAGTACGCAGGCGTCAGCCATCTGATCATTACACTTTTATACTTCAAAATTTACTTTTTTTTCCACAAAATCAATTTTCCAGGCCTCAGGGTCACATTTCTCCTACTTAAGCAGCATACTTCCAAGTGCGTCACGTCCAACCAGCTGAGAATGTATAACAATATTAATTCACTCTCATTTATTTTGCACTTAATTTAAACATATAGCTGTGTTAAAATATCGTTGATTATGCACATTCAGTGATATGCCAGTACAGCAAATATTTAAGTACTAACATTGAAATATTACATTTTGCCCACTTCATTAAATTAATTTATTGTTACCATGCTCACTTACAGTACCGTCATGTAGTGGCAGATATGAAAAACATATCCATCATATTCTGTATATATGGATACGCAGGGTACTCCAAAAGCGAGGGGGAAAAAATGTATTTCATTCATTGAAAACCATACGTTTTTACCTACTTCAATCTATAGACATAATACACTATCACAATTCCGATGGTATCCATGCCATTGATGTAGCATCTTTTCAGCATCATGTTTACATATCACATAATGAATATAATATGTTCACGAAAGCAAGGAAGCTTCGTTCGACAATGCNTTTCAGCATCATGTTTACATATCACATAATGAATATAATATGTTCACGAAAGCAAGGAAGCTTCGTTCGACAATGTCAGTCGTGAAAGTCACTTCGTCTCAGTTCATGTAAACCACTGGAATAAATTATGGAACTACTGTTTCCTGGTCCATCAACGTATAAGTTTGGGACAGTGCCACAGAATTCTTCAGAAAGGAGGACACAAACAGCATTGAATCTATAGATGATTTCATCAATGTTTCGTTGCTATTACTGCGACAATATATTTGTCTACAGCCGAAATGCAAGGAAGCTAGAAAAAACTTCTTGCGTGAAGGGTCTTCCTGGTGCTATGGCGATGCAGGAAGTGCAAACTCCTGTTCAAGCCTGGTGATAAGCTGAAGAAACATAAGAAGAACTANTAAGAACAACAAATATATAGTTCCTGCAGCTAAGAAACAACCCGTACCAGTAGTTGGTGACACCAGATCTAATGGTTTCTACCTGTGAACCACCGGCATTCAAGGATACTTTAAAGGGTATATGTGATTGGAAANTTTCAGCATCATGTTTACATTTCACATAATGAATATAATATGTTCACGAAAGCAAGGAAGCTTCGTTCGACAATGCCAGTCGTGAAAGTCACTTCGTCTCAGTTCATGTAAACCACTGGAATAAATTATGGAGCTACTGTTTCCTGGTCCATCAACGTATAAGTTTGGGACAGTGCCACAGAATTCTTCAGAAAGGAGGACACAAACAGCATTGAATCTATAGATGATTTCATCAATGTTTCGTTGCTATTACTGCGACAATATATTTGTCTACAGCCGAAATGCAAGGAAGCTAGAAAAAACTTCTTGCGTGAAGGGTCTTCCGTGTGCTATGGCGATGCAGGAAGTGCAAACTCCTGTTCAAGCCTGGTGATAAGCTGAAGAAACATAAGAAGAACTACAAATATATAGTTCCTGCAGCTAAGAAACAACCCGTACCAGCAGTTGGTGACACCAGATCTAATGGTTTCTACCTGTGAACCACCGGCATTCAAGGATACTTTAAAGGGTATATGTGATTGGAAATAACTCTGTAGGTACATAAGTCATATGTATATACCCAGACCACATCAAGCAAAGGATAATTAATCAGTTAATAGAAGTTGAAGACTATCCTATAAAATATAATGCTTGGCTGGAGTGTACCTACGAAAATCCTCAGACTTTATATGAAGCCGTCATTCGCTGAGCATTTACGACAACGAATGAAGCATTATACAATGTTGATAGTACCCCAGCGACTATAAAGTACATGAGAGAAGAAGATTTGTAGTGAAGAATAGATGTAAACAGCTAAGTGTTCTGGTTGGACACTTGCTATTGTATACTTCCTTGAACTGCGTATAAACAGATTATTTTGTATTACGTGAAAAGTGAACTTGAAATATGCTACATCAATGGTATGGAGTATGTTGGAATTCCTATTTTGTATTAAGTATTTAGACTGAAGTATTGTCGTTGGTGTTTTACCCTGGCTGCATTCCAGTTATAGGGAATTTGATATAATTTAAGTTTGAGAAAGNGGTGTATTCCAGTTAGATATAATTTAAGGTTGAGGAAGTGATATATTCCAAAATGGCGGTTGGAGCCAGTGTTGCATCAGCGACAGAAAGGTGTTGTTGACAGCTCGCCTGGTGGCTTAGGAAAATTAATTCTCAGTTGGATTCGGTGCAACAAAGAATACTATAGTGGAATAATCGAGCATTGAGTGGAACGAAGCTGATAAGGAAAATGGAATCCAAAATTGTGGTATCAAACGAATGTAAGTAAAGAAGGGAAAATGATATCGGTGTCTTTTTGAGGGGAAAACGAGAAATTTTTCTGGAAAAGGGGATATTTTTTAAGACAAAGGCTTTATATTAAGGGCATAATAATCCATTTCGAGGGGAAAACGGGACATTTTCTGTGGTAAATAGGGAAATTCTGAGACAGATTGTCAATCTGAATCCGGACGCCTGACGCATGTGTCCTCGCAGTCCTATAAATATACTACTGGCAAGAATAATAGAGCGGACTGAAAATTGTCTCCTCACTGAGACAGAAGCTGGAAAGGAAACAGAATCATCTCTTGAAAGAGTAGAAAAACAGCTAGAAGGTTAAAGTTTTGCTCATGTGGAGAGCGAAGTTCTCTTGCAAGAGGCACTCCACGAAGTGAGTCAAGTTCATGTACGGAGACAATGTGAGCATAAGAATCGCAGAATGGAGCAACTGTTGTCCCGAGCTATAACAGAAATCAGAAGAGCTGGAAGGAAGGAACATGGAGTTAGTAAAACAAATGAAACACGCAAAGGCCGTTCATAAAAACCAGAGAGATGAAGTTAAAAGGATTAAAAATGAAGTTAATGCAATCTTATGGGCTCAGCTGAATATTTGCGAAGATGCTGTGGACAGAGCAGAATATCAGCTTCGGAATGAAATAAGAAGTCATGAAGTCGGTAAAAGAGCCAGCGACGAGAGCAGTAAGATAATAAAGGAGTTGGACATGCAGCGGTGANAAGATGCTGTGGACAGAGCAGAATATCAGCTTCGGAATGAAATAAGAAGTCATGAAGTCGGTAAAAGAGCCAGCGACGAGAGCAGTAAGATAATAGAGGAGTTGGACATGCAGCGGTGACATAAATATATTATGAAAGGTAAGTGATTCACTGAGCATGTTCTGGAGCAAAACTCTTACCTTGAATAGTAAGTTTCTGGTTATTATTATTGCAAACTATTTCAGATTGGCAAAAATTAATTATAGCTCTTTGGAGTATTTCAAAATTTGTCTCGTGTTTACATTGTTTGACCAATGCTACGGATGATAACATAATTTAAGAAAGCGGGTCATCTCTTTAAGCTTTATAACATTACTATTTTATACCGGTATTTCCTTAATTCTGACTTATAAATTATTTATTAAAATTTAATTAATTTATTCATTTTGATGGTAATCTCGGGTGATGTAAATAACACAATAACTCTATAAATTATTATTTATAAATTATATGGCAAATCAAAAAATGTTCTCGACAAAGTGACGCAAAATTTAGTAGAAATAATAAAAGTGTTACATTTTCAGTAATTACATCATTCATCCAAATGCGGAGCTTAAAAACCAATTAAGGACATTGAAAAGTGCACACTTTATCGAACTTACACGCGTGCTCCATATTTATAATTAAGCTATAACATTTAAAGGGCACGCCTCCCCGTAATTAGCAAGTTAAGGTTTTTTCCATATAAATATTTTATTAAATACGCAAACAAAAGTTTCGAAACCTCATTTAAACGTTCATTTAACTGGATAACTTTTGTAGACATGTTAAACACATAAATTTCTGTTAGTATTCTATAAAAATGTACAGTTAAGTTCAAAATTAGTGAAATGCGAAGCATTCTTTCATTCGCTCAGTTTTCGGCTCTTAAGTTCAAATTCTGAGTGTTTCGTTCTTTATGGCGATAGCACATTGCAAAAATACTTTCCTTTTGTAACCGAGGACGTGAGCCCTTTAACCACAGTTTTCAAGTAAGAGAGTGACATGTATAAGGACTGTTTGATGGTTTATGTTGGTTATCAGGCCAAAAAGAGGAACTTTTTCCCAAGGATTCAAGGCAATGTTATATAATGTTAAATTACAGTGGCCACTGGAACCTACTCAATCTTTAGTCACCAGAATGAATTGATATTCTGTTGTAAATAAATAAAGTGTAAAGTGATGAAACTCTTGTTTGTTTCAGGTTTGTGTTTTACAACAGACACGATGCACGAATCCTTAACAGGCGAAGAAAGAAATGTTTATTAACTGGAACAGATGATAGACGAGGGATAAAAAATTGACCTATAAAAATTTAAAGAAATTTCTGATGTCATCAACAAATAAAAACGTTAAAAATGAAGCAGTATGAAACTGAGGATGACACTGTGACTACAGATGTTGACACGACACATATCGTGGAGACAGGCTTGCCAGATGAAGATGAAGAGCTCTTTCTTCTGCAGGAGGAGTAAGGGAATTTCACGAAGAAACCCACGTATTAGAACCAAAGCAGCACAAATGGCTGGCTCTTATAGATCCAAAGAAAAAGCAGAATTTTTGAAATATTAGCAGGATTTTGAAGCCACCAAACTTGTTCATTCACCAAATAAGATATGCATATTAAGCAATTAAATGAAGTGGAATTGTGCTGGACCATGCCGCTGGTTGCCAAGTTTTCTCAGGAATATCCCGTTGCCCTCGCTCTTGCATTCCGATTCTGCTCACTCACTACTCGCCTCGTTTCACCCTCCAGACTTCGCCGTTAAGATCCACCCAAATCTCTCCACTCCATTATTCTAATGTGGAGTTGACATTTTTGTGGGCAGAAAGGCAGGTCAGTATAGAGAATCAAGGTGGATACAGCGCAGTTTGCATGCATTCTCTAATACGTATACTCTCTGCAGTTCTACGCCTACGGGCAATTAAACACAGGCTTTTAAATTTTAACAACTTTCAATACTATACGATGTTAATTTTGATTTTCAGTGAAATTACGTATAGCTAGGGTTTAAATTGCTATTGTAACACATTTCTCTTTAATATTTTAACCAAGCAGAATTTATCAACATATTTTTTTAAACAGAAGTCCGCACAACTTACAAACAGTTTAATTAATATTTAGCTCAGAGTACGGAGGATTGTTTAGTACGCGTATTGGCAACTTTTTCTTTTAATAAGGAAATTCTGTCTGTCACCATAGAAAGATATTAACATTTTTGGTGTGAGCTGCAAGAGTACAAACATTTAATTTTTCTCGACATAATAAGTACTTATGTTGCATGTTGTACCTAGATCTGCCTGCATGTTTGTTATTTTACATAATATTGTATTGAATGTAGATTTGTACCAGAGTGCTAGAAAAGGTTATTTGTACTACCCATATTTCTATGGGACAGGAAATATTGCCTTTGCAGGAACGGTAGCTTACTTAAAATGCATCGCTCTGGAAGTTACTCACCGCGTTTATCTTCAGAGTCGCTAATACCATTTATTTTTTCTATTGAGACCAAAAATATGCGCTTAGAAATGGTCACGAAATATTTACTAACTTTTCACGGTACAATCAGAACCGGAAAGTTGTTACGCCGTTAATTCACCTTTATCTCACCCAGCATATTCTTGTTTTGCATAAGTCTTCATATTATCGTTTTCCCGACATTTTTACATCACACATGTAAGGTACATTCAAGTAGATCTTAAGCAGGTCTGTTAAAAGTGCTAAGTTTTCCGTGAACAGGAAATACGCACTTTAACGACTTTCATATGGGCGCAGACGAGGGCTGAATGGCGATGTCTGTGTTGCAGGTTGATTTGTATTGGAGCATCGTAGACTGCAAGCGACACCCTGGAGGAGGACGTCATATTACTCCAGCGAGAGCACGTCGCCGAGGCGGATCCCGACAATACTAACGTAAGTGCGGAATTCAAGGCCGAGTCGCATTTGACTTTACATATGCTCCTTATCCTAACTTTTCGTTAACACTGATTTTATGAAATCGTAGATGTGTTCATAACAAAGTCAAGAGATGTTCATCTTTAGTAAGTTGTTATACAGCAGTGCTACATTTAATATTGCTGAAATTTGAATCTAAAAAAGGTACTCTATATTTGACGTATGCGTATACCACCGGTTCTCAAATTTTTTTGGCTACGGAACCCTTTTGGGAAGCGGAGTATTTGACGGAACCCTAGAATAATCAGACACACATTTATTTGTAATTCTTTATTAATAATTAAATTATGATAATAATCATTGAAATAATTTATGGGAGGTATGAAATTGTTTTTTATTTATCATCAATTCTTTGATGTCAGGCTCGATAGAAGAGAGTTGAAGTCTCATGTTAGGTTGGGCATTCAGTGTATTGCGGTATTTTGTCTTTATAGCTGCATAGGTTGAAAATCCTGTCTCGCATAAGTATGTAGTTGGGAACGGGAGAAGAACAGTCAGGGCTTTTGAGGCAAGAATTGGATACTCATCACGAATTCTGCACCAAAAATCATTCAGAGGCATTGTTTTGAATAGTGATTCCATACTTGTGTCTGATGTCATTTCCAAAAATGATTCATAAATCTCGTTTGAAATACTTTCAGGC
This sequence comes from Clitarchus hookeri, assembly GCA_002778355.1. Taxonomy (NCBI): domain Eukaryota; kingdom Metazoa; phylum Arthropoda; class Insecta; order Phasmatodea; family Phasmatidae; genus Clitarchus; species Clitarchus hookeri. The sequence goes on from NQII01003578.1 coordinate 22,446, forward strand.
TTTTGCAAGTTGGATACAAAAGGATTTTGAATCCATGAATTCATTTTAATTTTTGTATTCTGTTCTTCGGGAAAATACGTCTCAAAAGATGCGCGTACGGAGTTGAGATATTGGACCAATTCTTCAAACCAATCATCTTGCAAGATTTTTGAGTCTGTAACGAACTCACTGAGCAATGAAAAGGTTTCTATCACTCTCTTACCAACACAAATAATCCAAAACTCCAATTTTCTTTTGAATGCAGTTATTTTGTTACTAGCGTTGAACACTGTTGTCTGTTTACCTTGTAATTAAAAATTTAATTCGTTCAACTTTTGAAATATATCTGCCATAAAAGCTTGTCTGAACAACCAAGTTCTATCATACAAACGGTCTTTCAAATTAAATTATTTATCTGTAAAAAATGTTTGTAGCTCTGCTTTGAGTTCAAATAGCCTTGTTAAAGTTTTACCCCGAGATAGCCACCTCACTTCTGTATGAAACAGAAGTGTTTTATGTTTGCTACCATAATCTTCACACAACAATGAAAACAATCGGGATTGCAGTGGACGTGATTTGATGAAATTAATTATTTTTACCGCTTCATCCAGAACCAATTTTAGATTTGGTGGCATTTGCCTAATCGCGAGTGCCTGTCTGTGGAGAATACAATGGCTGGAACTACAATTAGGCGCTTTACTTTTTATTCGAGATACAGCTCCTGCTGTTTTACCGGCCATTGCCTTGGCGCCATCAGTACAAATGTCGATGCAATCATTCCAATTAAGATGGTTTCCTTCAAAAAATATATTAAGTTTATTAAAAATTTCTTCTCCGGTAGTGTCAGTAGGCAGTGGTGAGCACATGAGCATGTCTTCTTCAAAAGAAAATTTATATGGATATCGCACAATAACCAGCAAGATGGCCAGACCAGCAACATCAGTCGACTCATCCATTTGCAAGGCGAATGGTTTTCCTTGTAAGCGTGCAATAGTTCTTGTTTGATGTAGCTTGCCAGATCATGAATTCGGCGCGAAACGGTATCGTTTGAAAGCGGCACTGTAGAAAGATGCTTTGCAGATTTATCGTCGAGCATACATTTTGTTATATCTAACACACATGGTTTTATTAAATTCTCAGCGATAGTGTGCGCTTCACCTGCCTTTGCAATGCGATAGCTAACTAAATACGATGCCTCTGTGGCCTTTTCATTCACAGTTTGGGTCGCATGCATCATGGTTATTTGACTCTTCAATAATTGTTCTTTTTTACGCATAAAAAAGTCTTCAGTCTTGTCTTGAAATTCGGGTTGTACAGTTTCTAAATGTCAGCGCATCTTGGCAGGCACCATAGAACTATTAGGAAGCAGTTTACTACATAGCATACAGAAAGGTGAACCGTTAGAATCAACAAATCCGAGATTGAGGTATGATTCATCATATTTTCTTTTTTTCGCCTTTAATGTGTCGTTACATATTTTACTCGTATTACTTGAAACTGTAGTAGAGCTTGACGTCGTCGCAATGCTGTCTTGATCGGAAGTTGCCACATTCTCTGGGAGTACCACTTTTGAACTATCGGTGAAAGATTTTGTTGCACCAACTTTAAGGCCTTTAAGCCAGCGCTCCATTCTTCGTTATTAATAATTGAATTGTAGGTACAATATTATGACGAATATTATCATAGGATTTCAAAACCACTAATAACAATAAACAGGATTGAACTGAGCGCATGTCACACGCGAGATGACTGCTGTTGTCTGACGCTGGCTGCAAACAAAACACGGACGCGACGCGGCTCGCGTCGCTCGTTCAGTTCGCGTCTTAACTTTTTGTAGATACGTAATATTAAACTTTTGACGGATTTTTCCCCTGAAGCCTTATAGTACCCCTTTAGTATTTTATTAATTATGATCAGTACCTATTTTCGTGTACCCCCCAGAAATGATTCGCGGAGCCCCAGGGCTCCGCGGAACACACTTTGAGTATAGCTGGACTATAGGTACTCAACACAGGCACATATGTTTGACCTTCTTAGGGAATAAACTTAGTTCGGTTCCTTAGTTGCCAACACAATGGCGCCAAATGCAAACATAATCGATTTATACAGATAGCGAATTTCAGTATATAAAATTAATATAAAAACTTCAAAGTAAAAATTTCTTAACTAAACGTTATTATTTACAGTGTTCGGTACACTTACTGCAAGGAAGGAACAAGCACTCTCTTCGAATACATGCATTACCTCATTGCGCAAGCGATGATTTGGCGACGTGGATTTTCTTGTATATAAAAAATTATTATAAGATTGGCAAAGACATTATTATTTTACTGGCATTAATCCCACGGCACAAATCAGGATAGCCGCCAACACAATATATGTATTCACTCGATTATCATTGTTTTCAGAATTACAGCCTGAGAAAATAAAACAGATTTCAGTTTATTTTATCTCCTAAAGAGTCTACATATTTAACGACTTATAGTACCTGTTAAAATCACATTTTCTAAAATCACTTTACAATAACGTTTCCTCCATAAGTAGGTATGCGCATGTCTGTACACGTTTAGCTTGCTCGGGACCTAAAAGCGTAGGAGACTTAAGGATTACTCAAAAACACGCTTCACATGCATAATTGCGTCTTAGCTTAAGGCACTGAACTGGCCTTTGGTTTTACTTTTCGGGTTTCTAACGTACTGTTCACGGTAAATAAACTATAAAATTGCCAGGCGTAGTGATGTAGTTAAAATTGAACTGTGCCCTTCTGTACTACCCCCCAAAAATTGTTCATAGGAATTCGCAAACCAAAAATCATAGAAACATCTCTTTTGGAATTTTTTTTGCATTCGAAAATCTTTAGAGAATAATAAATGGTAGTGGGATTATAAACAATTTTCACATTTATTGATTAAAATATCTTCATATGTTAGGTAAAAATAATTTGTGAGATCTAGGAAAAATAGTCAAGAGACTTCTAGAGTCGTAACTGGTGCATTTAAGTTTAATATTTTTTTATCAAATGCCGAATGATAATTGCTACGTATACATAACATTGCAAATAAATTTCACATAATATTATTTGGGGCCTCTTACATTGTGCCGATTGGGTCAACATTCCGTACTTGTTCTTGAAGTATCTTTATACATTTCGCTATCTTAAAAATTACTTCTATGAAATATTAAATTCGTGAACGATCATTATACTTAACGATATACGCTAATTGTTACAATACATTCAACAACGCTTCATAAATTAGGTCTGTATTCCTAGTCCTAGTGAAACTCGTTTAAAAAAAATTCTCACTAGACTGAGGACAACATCCAAAATCTGCATTTGCATTTATAATGAATGCCATTGTACTATTGTGTTTTATTAATGGCTACAAGAATGTATTCTAATGCATTAGATTGCCGTAGTTTTTTAATTTAATAATGTAGTCATGTAAGTACATTCAAAAACCTTAATGGAACATTGACAGATGAAGTATTTGTGTTCCAGTCTTGTGTTTTACGTAACACGTGTATGCACAGAAATGATGGAGACTTCACAAAGTAGTTCTAGCGGGCAGCAAACCACCTTACTACCGACTCTTTGTTGCCGCTGCTATTGGCCTTTGGTGAAGTGTCAAGAGTAGGCAAGGTGTTGTCGCTAGCCCTGTGTGCGGACGACTGAGGTGTTCTGGCTTGGGCCATGTAGTTTTATTGCATGTCGTACATTCCTTCCCGGATCAATCAGAGAGTTCCGAGACGAAAAGGTGAGGGTAAACTGTTTATTTTCCGTGTTACACAGGTTTAAGACAGTTTATTATAGATAATTTTAATGTACTTGTTTTTATTAAAGCAAAATGTTGCAATATAAATATATTAATCAATAAATTGTACTTTTGATGTTGTCCTAAAATATTTGTCTGTTTAATAAGGTAGAGTGGTGAGTACTGTGAGAAGCAACATCTGCTTCTTCTGTAGTGTCCTCGTGGCTTTCGCCTGTGTAATTATGGGCCAAGAGTAGTCCATTAAAGTTACAAATTGCGTTTCTCGCAGAAAAGCGGCCAGTTCGTGCATTTCTGCTAACATGGTCTTTTTTTCTGTTGTGTTGTTTTCCATTCTCATATTTGGTTGTTGTATTTCCCTGTGTGTGTTTCCTTTTTAGTCTACCTTTTTTTTCTAANTCCATTAAAGTTACAAATTGCGTTTCTCGCAGAAAAGCGGCCAGTTCGTGCATTTCTGCTAACATGGTCTTTTTTTCTGTTGTGTTGTTTTCCATTCTCATATTTGGTTGTTGTATTTCCCTTTGCTGTGTTTCTGTGAGAGCATGTTCCCTGGGTGTGTTTCCTTTTTAGTCTACCTTTTTTTCCTCATTGAAGGGAAGGGAATTCAGTCTCTGGCAGAAAGTTAACTTGCGTATTTTACTGGCTTTCGTGCCTAGTGTCTCGTTTTTTTTAGGCGGGTTTAGGTCCCATCCTTTGTTTGCGTTCCTAAATGTTTTTTTGTATCACTTCGCACTCTTTCCATACAGCCGAGTGTCCTGTTTTCTCTCAAAGTGTACATTCTGACTTTGCCTTGTCTTGTTCGTGTGAAGTCTGCCTTTGTGTGTGATCCCGCACACAGAGCGCAGATTGTATCCTAGTGTGGCCCAGAGCACAACACCGCATGCACTGCACCACATCTTCGGCGCGATGTTTATACAGTTCTACACGAACCGAGCTGTAATGTAGTGTGGGTATTTTCAACACGTCGAATTTCTGATATTGTGTTACTACAGCCCCAAAGACTGCAGGTGCATCATGTAATTCACTGGGTGTTTTGCTAACAAATGCACCAGACACTTTCTCAAATCATTGGGGCTTTCAGATGGGCGCAGACCAGGGCTGAATGGCGATGTCTGTGTTGCAGGTGGATTTGTATTGGATCATCGTAGACAACAAGCGACACCAACGGAGGAGGACTTCATGTTACTCCAGCGAGAGCACGTCGCCGAGGCGGATCCCAACAATCCTAACGTAAGTGCGGAATTCAAGGCCGAGTCGCATTGGACTTCACATAAGCTCGTTATCCTAACTTTTCGTTAACACTGATTTAATTTAATCGTAGATGTGTGCATATTACAGTCAAGAGAGGCTCATCTTTAGTAAGTTGTTATACAGCAGTGTTACATTTAATAATGCTGAAATTGGAATCTAAAAAAGGTACCCTATCTTTGACGTATGTGTATACGATTAAACTTACATATGAGCAGTTTTAACAGCATTTAAAACATTGTCGTTTGCGTGCTTTATAACGTAATAGTGTATGTAATTATTTGAATAGCTTACAAGTACATAATAACCATTTTCACATTACAAATATTACAGGCATACGTTATTCTTCATTTAGAGCTACGCAGAATTCTAAGATGACGCAACTAACTATTTAATGTGATGAAATCTTAAACAAGTATAAAATACTTACATTAGAATAATAAGTGTTTACAAAAACGATAGTGATAATGCCAAACTAATTTTGCAACTGTATTTAAGTGCTTATTTAACTATATAGCTTTCCACAATGCTATGTAAGCACTTATGTATATTCAAATTCTATACAAATGTACATTAAATTACGAAATTAGTGAAATATGAAGCATTCTTTCATACACTCATTTTTCGGCTCTGAAGTTCAAATTTGGAGTGTTTCGTTCTTTATGGCGATAGCATATCGTAAAAATACTTTCATTTTATAAACGAGAATGTGAGTTCCTTTACCACAGTTTTCAAGTAAGCGAGTGCCATTGTTAAGGACTCTCTGATGGTTTCTTATGTTGGTTATGAAGCCAAAGAGAGCAACAGTTTCCCAAGGATTCGTAATTATGTTATATTATTTAAATAACAGTCGTCTCATGTTACCTATTTTAACTATAGTCACCAGAATGAATTGATTTTCTTCTATATATAAATTAAGTATAACCTCTCCTTTGTTTCAGGTGTGTATTTTACAACAGACACGAATGCAGGAATCATTAACAGGCGAACGAAGAAATGTTTATCAACCGTAGCAGATTGTAGAAGAGATAAAAAAATTTACACCATAAAATTCAAGATATTCCTGAGGTAAATCAGCAAATAAAAACATTAAAAAAGCAGTACGAAACTCAAGATGTCACAGTGACTACAGACGTTGACACGCTACATTTCGGGGAGACAGGCTTACCAGATAAAGATGAAAAGCTCTTTCTTCTGCTGGAGAAGATAGAGAACTGGCACGAAGAAATTCCCCATTTAGAACCAGAGTATCTTCGCATATCCGGTGAAATGAAGCAAAAACTGACTACGTTATATCAAAAAAATGTTTTAAGGGAATTGCGACAGTAACAAGAAGAAAAGAAGAAAGGCGATTTAAAATTAGAGGCCTTGAAACAACACAAGGCAAAATGCAATCTTGAAGAAGTAGAAAAATTTTTCAGGAATTACAAGATAAACAAGAACCAATTCCTAACATGCAGCAATTTAGTTACAAGATTTAGAAAATAAGAGAACTAGTGAGTCGTATAGAAGAGAAAACAAGTCTAATGGCCTATAATGAAACAGCAAAACAAGACATAGAGAAGAATCTTTTACAACGCATAGAACATTTTTAATAAGATTAAAAATATTGGAAGAAAGAAAAGCAGAAATTTTGCAGAAACAACTACCAGCTCGTGACATAGAAGAAAATAGCCTAATAATTAAAAAGAAGAAGATAACGCTAAACTTTTGCCAGAAAAATATGATCAAAAGTTGAATTAGCGAATGCTGAAAACGAAAAAGAAATTGCAGAAAATGAAGTTAAAGGATTACAAACTGAATTAGCAAAATTCGTGTCAGATAGAGAAAAACTTCTCAAGGATAATCTAAGGCGGGAATAGGAATCACATTTAAATAAACTCAATTTAATCGAGGAACTAGAAAGAGCAAGAAAAAATGTTCAACAGATGTCTAATGATTAAGTAAAGGAAATTATATCTGACGAAAGCATTACTGCAGTGCGCGATAAAGAAAAAATTGAGGAAGATTTGAAAGGGTGAGAAGAAATTTTAAAATAAATACCGGATACTCTCAGTGATGACATGGAAAAAGAAGAAGACACCTTCTTAGACAATATTAAAGTTGATGCCATACATATTCCAACTCGTGCAGCCGAGCGAAGTGAAAAACTAAACGATTTAAAGGCATCATTACATCATATTAGTGGAATGGCACTAAAACCAGATACAGATAGAATTCCAGATGAAAGGAAACCGGACGATGAAGATTGTATAGATTACCAATATACAGTATGTGATGACCTTTACGAAATCGAAATGACAGAATGTCACCTAAGTTACGATATACTTTTACAAGATTTTAAATTGCGGAAGAAAATTACATAAATATAATGAAAACTGCGAACAAAAAAATTTAACTCAGAACATAACTAGAAGAGTTAATATTCAAATACAAACATTTGCATGATATTATGCAAAAAATAAAAAAAAATTAATAACTAAACGGGAAAACCTTGGAAGAGTGTAAACAAGAATTACAAAAAATTAGACGCTATATAGAAGCAGAAAACCAAAACGCGGAGGGAGCAATAAGCAAACATTTAAATGTATTGAAATGAAAAATTTCGCAGGAGACAGGAGAAAAAGATAAGGAGGCAGTAGTAACAGAAACTATTCCAGGTGAAGAGAATGAAGACTCAGAAGAAGCTGTATCAGACTAAGAATTAGAAGAGTTGACAAATAAATAAATAGTAAAGTGCAAGTTGCAAGCAACCAAACTTTTAGAAGAGGGAGCAGAATTAAAAAGGAAATTATCTGACTTACCCGAAACTATATATGGGGTATATTAAGTAGCATAAGATAATCAACATAAATTGGAAGAAGATAAAATGGAAAAAATAGGAGACGGAGAATTAAATAATTTAACAAAAATGTAATTAGTAGACTGGAATAAGAGGCTACAACAACTTAAGGAATGACTACAATCAATGTTTGCGCAAATAGCCGAATCAACCAAAAACCAATTTTTACATGAAATGTCAGAATTTAAATAAATCTAGTCTAATTAATATAGTTATTGAAGCCACTTAATAAGTATTATCTGGAAATGGTATAAAATACACTTACTAAATAATTTAAAAAAGAGCAGACAGCAACTAAGACTTCAGAACATGAATAAATTAAGGAGGAACAAGGGGCTCTAACAAGAAAACAAGTTATCGCAGAAAATGAAAAAGAAAAACATATTATTTTGTTTCTCACTATGAATAAACATAAAAATAGAAACACCAAAACAGAAACAACGAAAGTTGACAGTCTCTAAAGCAGAGATAAATATCGCTGCTGCTGTATTTAATGACAGGCTTTAAAAAGTGATTTAGAAAATGCACAAGAAAGTATAAGTTAACTGATCACAAGAAAGGTGAAAGAAACATATGAATACAAGATGAACACAAATGCATTACATGAAGATTGAATGAAACAGAATATAACCTGGCTCAACTATCCGCTATAAACAAGAAATCGTGACTTGTTAACTCTTAAAACAACACTGCAGCAAGAATTAAAATAAACTAAAAGTAAAATGAAAACTTAATGTCAAGGCACAACAGATGATTATTCTGTTTCCGTAAATAAATATGTGCAAAAATTCGACACAGCACAAGCGAGTGCTGAGAAAATTCAAATAGAACCAAGTGAACGAGAGAGTCAAGAAACATCGAAAGAGAAATTGGAGCAGACAAAATGACAATAAGTTAATCGACCAAAATTGATGAACTTGAAGGGCACGAAATACATACAATTCAAGATTCCCTTGTTCCTATGTAGAAGATGCAACACGTTTGAAGCAAGACATTCAAAGCATAAGTGAAAAAAATCGATACTATATGTAAGGAAATGTTTGATTTGAAAATGCAACTTTGATCAGGTTGCTATGAGAAAGACAGAGAATTCAGCATTTAAAGCCAAAAATGTTGATCAGGAAAATTTAATTAAGGATGTCAATAAATTGAAGGTGGGTAAAGAAGCAGCTTTAAATGAGATAGATCAGTTAAATAAAGAATCAGGAATATGTGTAGAAAATATTAACAAGCTTCGAGATGAAAGTGAAAAATATGAAGTGCTAAAAGTGGAAAATTAGGCAAAACAAAACAAAGAAACTCTAAAGAATGAGGCAGAGAAATTAATTAAGAAATTGTCAGATTTACTCACTGATAAGGAAATGCGGTTGTTCAACAGCTCAAAGATTGTATCGCACTACTGATGGGACAAGAATGTATGAAGAAAGTGTTGGAAGTGGCAAAAACTGACTAAGAAAAAAACCAAATATGAAATGGATAAACATGAAGAAAAATCGCTAAATATGGATTAAGAAGATGCAGTAGGTGATGAACAAGAGCTCGAAGACGTCAAATGTGTGAGACTTGGGAAAATACATAACAGACCACGAAAAATGCATTGAATAACTCAGTAAAATGTTGATGCATAACAGAGAAGATTATCTGCCCAAATATGTGAGTACTGCTGACCTCTGCAAACTAAAGCAAGAGATAGGGAAATCTCTTGGAGAGAAAGACCAAATGAGAAATAATTTGCTCATGTATGAGTTAGCATCATGTTCCGAAGAATTGAAAGATATTGTTGGAAAAAGAAGTAGAAATTAATGAAAAAGGAAAGAAAATAATGAAGTAAGAAATGGAGAAACTAAAATTATATTTGGAAAACAGATTGAAATCTACAGACACACTCATAAAATATATGAAAGAAAAACTGGTCAAAATAGCTACTGATATTGCAAGTAAAGATGAACTAATTAATAAAATAGAAACATCTTTTGAAGACAATAATGTTTTAAGAAATGAAATAGAAGACCTCAGCAAACAACTTGACAGTTTCACTGGCATAATAGAGAGAATAGAAAAATCCGAAATTGAGAATAAATGACTGATGTCTCAAGAAGATGACCTAACTCAACAACTCTGAGAGAAGGATTTCAAATAAATATACTTACTGTAAAAAAATGCGAAAAAACATATTACAAAATACAAAGTAATTGAAAATACCAGGAATCAGCTGAAAGTATCCAAGTAAGTCAAAACTTTGCTTCAACAAGAGTGGCAAAAGATGTCACATAGCAAGAAAAAAATTGAAGAGAGAAAAATTTCAAATAAACAGCACCAGGGCCAACTCCATTCACTTAGTCAAAAACTTGCCGAAACAGAAGATAAGTTACACACTGGTTTAATTGTACAGGAAATTTTTTAAACGCAGGGAGAGATTAAAAATAATTTTGGTGGCCAAAATGAAAGTTTATCAAAACAGGAATTAAAGATATTTGAAAACGTCATTACTAATATTTTGTTACTGAGTACTTACTTCTTAATGATAAGATGGGAGAGAGCGTTGCAAGATGTGCTTTCTAATGCATTAAACATACTTAAATTTTAATAAAAATACACTTATATTTATTGATTTATTTTACAGATTCAAATTAGTAAAATGGAGCGTAATATAACTACACATTATGTGGTTGTGTGTACTAGTATCTAATGAGATTTGCATGCCATACAATCAGCGGCAAAGTACCATTTGTAATCACTCTACCAATAGTTTAAATCCTGTGTAATTCCTAACATACATGTTTCTTCATAAGATAGTGTGTCTGACTGGTATTCGAGAAGTCATGGGATTGATGTTGGCTGTTTGCAATTGATAAGTTTAGGCACAGATAATAAAGCGAATCCACATTCAAGTGTGATGGGACTGGTTTTCGTATGTTAAATGGTAGTTTGCAAAAAAAAAAAAAAAACGCTTCATTACTGTAAATTTTCTGGGCCATAAATGGTAGCGTACAAGTCCAATCTACTGAATCACCATTGTCGTCAATACCACAGACTGTATGTGTAAAGATGACATAGGGTGATGTAGGGTCCACAGTTTGAATACCAACCTGTGCATTGGATCATTTTTAGCTATACTTGTACGTGAATTTCTGACTGATTATGTACTCACATGCACCCGATATAAATTTTTTTTTAGCAATATCGAAGCTTTATGCATACTATAGGGCCTCCAGTTCGTGAACCAAATAAACACACACATATATATATATATATATAAACTTTCTATCGGCTGTAGAACAAATTGGACGGATATTTCAGAGTGATGGAAGATTATTATTTTAATATGTTTAAGTATGAATAAAAACCATAAAATATACGGAAAATACTTGTAAACGGAAGTGGGAATCAATATTCTGCCGTTATAGTTGGAACAGGACCGTTGTGAGACTTAAAAATAACCCGAGGTCAAACTTTGGAACACTTTTCGTAAAAAAAAAAAAGTAATGCAAATTATTACTCGCAGACTGGATATGAACTATACCTTGCAGAGTAGGAAGGATCGTCCACCTATCTGCGATCCCTGATTGATAATATTGACGAAATAAATAAATTCGAGTTAAGTTCGCTGTTTGATTTACGACGGGAGTTTCAGAATATTGTTGTAGACGTATGCTGGTGACTTTCAAAATGTGTACGCGCTCGTACGCACATGGTATATAAAATAAATTTAATTCACACAGCTGTTAATATCCGTATATTTTCTGGGAACCTCTGATCGTGCGAACAGGAAGTGAGGGTTTTCTAAGTTGTGAACATATTACATGGTTTTTCTCCATGTGCTCCCATGCCTTTTTCATTTGTCGGAAAAAATTGATGATTTTTTTTTTCAGCGCTATGTCGAAAACACAGTCATTTACTCGTCCTTTGTCACACAATTTATCTAGACCCGAGTTCGTTTACTGATTGGAGTGTTCCAAGGAGCTGGGTGTTTGCGAAAAATACAAGGAAATGTTTTTTTTTTTTTTTTTAATTTTCTTTTCAGTTACTTCGCGAGTGAGCTGCATTGCTAAGTGACGGTGGAGGCGGAATTTTTTTTTAATAACGAAAATATAATGTGAGTATCCTACTCACTCAAAAGAATTTTCAGAGAAGATCAGTGATTAAGGTTTATTAAAGTTCCTTGGATTTTCAGTCCTCTGTATGTATGGTGTTTCTGCGGAATAAAATTATTGGAATTATGCTTAACAAGCTTGTCTTCGTTTGTAGACTCGTTTTGAGTTTCTCTGGGGTGATATGGACATTGTGTTTCATACAGAATACTTTTTTTTTCTAATTACGTGTGCAGGGGGTAAGAGGTCTCTGTTTTTTTTAATGGTAGCAAATGATGGATGAATTTGAAATCTCTGACATTCATAAGCAAGGAAACATTTGAGTAGGTTTAAAGGAGCCTATAGTGTTGTTACCTGATGAAGGGATGTGACTAAACATAATCTTTACAATTTTTTTTAAGGCAGCAACGCCTATTCATATCCATATTATCACTCCATCTTCAGAATCATAATTATCTTAATTCCGAGATTGGGTATTTTTTTTTTTTTCAAACTATTTTTATGGCATATTTCTGATTTTACTTGAGGGTATGCACGATCACGATCCTACTTGGAAAGTAAGCAAAGCATCTTCTCAGAGAATTTTTATTTTTTTTTTGGTAAAATATATGGGATGACATTAGACCTCTTAAAAACTGTGGTATTAGAATAACATTCCCAGGAGCAATACATTTTTTTTGTATAATATAAGCACTGTCATTACAAAATATTACCGTAGTGTTTAAATTAAAAAAAAACCTTATGAAAGAGTTTTTTTTTTTAGTATATAAGAGACGATGTCCCGCCTGCAAAAGTGTTTAGATTGAAAATACAGCGTGAGTATAAAAGAAAACCCTACCTTTGAAGGTCTGTAATATCAAAACCAAACAACCTACAACCTTGATTGACCAAACAAATGAACCATGAATTTTTTTTACCATACATTCATAAACTGAAGAGCCAAAAAACCTGGTGCACCTGCCTAATTTCGTTTGGCCTCCCCCCTCCCCCCCGCCGCGAAAACGCAAAAGTGTCGCAAGACGACGTGGCATGGACTCGACAAATTGCTGAAGGTATGCAGGAGGCAATTCACGCCATGAATCCTGCAGGGCAGTCCACAAATCCAATCTGCGCCAAATTGAGAAAGGGTTGCGCGTCTGTCACGTTTAATGATTCTCGTCAGTCGTCGTTTGTCTCGTTATATCACGATATTTTTCCGGCCGCAGCGATGTCGAAGATGTGATGTTTTACCGGATTCCTAATATTCACGGTACACTCGTGAAATGGTCTTACGCGAACATCCAAATGTTATCGCTACCTCGGAGATGCTATGTCCCATATCTCGTGCGCCGACTATAACACCACGTTCAAACCCACTTAAATCTTGATAACCTGCCACTGTAGCAGCGGTAACCGGTCTAGCTGCCAACCGCATCGCGTTACTCTGATTGGTTCCATTTGCATACGCACGCCTATACCGCCGTTCTCGCAGAAGCACCTCGCATTCGCTGGTCCCAAGGGGCGAGCAGATCCCGGAGAGAGAGCAGCCACGAAGGCGATGTTCACCCCACGACAGCTCGGCTCGTAATGGAAGGAAGCTAAATCGCTAAATCGCTAAAAATTAAGGGGGGCCCGCTCCCATAACCGAATTTTTTCTTTGGTTATTTGCGTTTCAATGTGCCTAGGCCTTATGGCCTCTGCACTTACCTTGGTGTATTGTGAACTTAGTGAAATTAATAAACATGGTATCTGAATTCATTGGTGATGATGTAATAATGTACCGCTTGGCCATCTGGAGTGCCCCCACCCCTCTTACTCTACTCACCTGCAGCACTTTTTATGCAGCAGCCATGACGAGAGAGGGAGGTTGTAGCCACTGGACCCTTTCCCCAGTTCCCCAGACGCCATTTCTGGCGTCATGAGCGGTCAGGTTTTTATTTCCAGTCAGGAGAATGCAGTATTCGCATCCCCGCACCCATGCCGCGCTTTTCCGCAAGTGTTCCCTTCTTTTACAGGGGAAATGGCCAAAGCCTTACCCAGGCTCTCTACAGAGCCTGGGTAAGGCTTTGGCCATTTGGCTCTTGAGGGGTGAATTTGGACTCACGGAGGGTGACCCACGCCAGCGGTCCTTTATATAAGGCTTGTGGAGTTTTTTTTTCCTCACGCCAGTGACATACAACCGCAGCTAAAGCTCAGCAAGAAGTGAAATGCTACTAGTTTGCATTTTTCCTGGCCTCTCTAGAACGTGGATGAGTATCCGGTGTTGTGGAATGCTATCTGTTTGTGTGTTAACCGGTTATAAAATGTTGCGGAATGATGCCATGACGTCAGCGTCCAGTATTCTCGTGGCAGTACATAGCAGACACAGAATAAGCAGAATCTCGGCAGATCTGTGGTTTTTAAAGGGGCTGTACGCTATGTTGATATTATACTTGGTTAATGAGTTTGACTAATTATGACTAAATATTATAATAATTAAAGATTAATTTATGTACACATTTGCAGCCGACATTGGCTCTGTCCCAATTTACAAGTAAGTAGTTTAAAAAAGTGTCATGACTTGTCAGGTTTCTGGAGGGAGGATGAGGGTTTTGGGTCGTTTCCACCTCCACACCAGCCTTTCGTCGTAGTTTGCCAGCTCACGAACCAGGGGGGGGTTTCCACTGTCGGGATTTTCTTATACAGCTCTGTGGCCAGCTTGTGTATGTGTTTATGCATCGTTTCCACTTTCAGCTCGTTATGGAGCTGGTCATTTAGCGTGTACCTGGGTGCATCTGTTATCACGCGGAGTACTTTGTTCTGGAACTGCTGTAGTTTCTGGAGGTGACAGCGAGCTGCTGTTCGCCAGACTGGTGCGGCCTAGACGAGGATGGGGCAAATGAGTGTANTAGTTTCTGGAGGTGACAGCGAGCTGCTGTTCGCCAGACTGGTGCGGCCTAGACGAGGATGGGGCAAATGAGTGTATGATAAATGGTTAAGCCANCTGTTATCACGCGGAGTACTTTGTTCTGGAACTGCTCTAGTTTCTGGAGGTGACAGCGAGCTGCTGTTCGCCAGACTGGTGCGGCCTAGACGAGGATGGGGCAAATGAGTGTATGATAAATGGTTAAGCCATTTCGTGTACGGAGTGAGATATGGCGATTAATGAGTGGAAACAGCTGCCTTAGCCGGGAGTTGGTTTTGGCGAGCTGAGTATGAATGTGTTGCTTCCAGATCAGCTTACTGTCCATAATCATACCCAGGTACTTCACTTTGTTGCTGTATTGTATTTTCCGGCCACAGAACTGTAGTTTTGTGGGGCGGGTTCTGTCTTTGGGTGCTGAATGCAATGGCTTCTGTTTTTGCTGCATTCGCTTTGATGCGCCATTTCGCCAGCCAGGGCTCTACGTCGTCCCGCGCAGCCTGCACTTGGCTTGTGGCCCGATCTCTGTTCATTGACGATGCGAATATTATTGCGTCGTCAGCATAACAGCCTATATGAGCCTCTCTAGCTCGTGGGATGTCGTTGATGTACAGGTTGAACAGGACCGGACCTAGGATGCTGCCCTGGGGGACTCCGGCTGTTACCTGGCAGACCATGGATTTTTCGCCGTCGATACTGACGTAAAATGTGCGTGATAATAGGTAGAATGATAGTTTATATAGCAGACCAGAATGATGGACCCTGTCGAACGACTTTTCTATGCCTAGAAGCGCAACAACAGCGTGATTTCTATATTCAATGGACTTCGTGGCTTCCAGAGTGAGCCGGGTGAGCTGGTGGACTGTAGAGTGGCCACACCGGAACCCAAACTGTTCTTCACGAAGTATGTGGTGGGATGAAATGTGTGCCAGCACCCTGCCACTCACCACTCTCTCCAGACGTTTTGAGAGAGCGGGGAGTAGACTAATAGGGTGATAGCTGGTGGGAAATGAGGGTGGTTTGCCTGGTTTAAGGAATGTCACCACCCTGGCCAGCTTCCATCTGTCGGGAAAGTGATGGTGTTTGAGTATGAGAGTGTAATATTGGGCTAAAATGCATATGCATTTAAATGGGGCATATTTGACGAATATGTATTGGATTGTGTCTTCTCCTGGTGCGGTGTTGCGGTGAATGGGTTTCGTGGCTGTCATCANTATTTGACGAATATGTATTGGATTGTGTCTTCTCCTGGTGCGGTGTTGCGGTGAATGGGTTTCGTGGCTGTCATCAGTTCGGTGGCAGATATTTCCGTGGTTTCCTCGGGGTTTTCCCCGCATAATATGTCTGCAAGGGTGTGCTGTAGCGCTCTTTCGTGCTCTCCGTCCCCATCGTCCTCATTAGGGCGGAATGTTTCTTCCAGAGACCTGGCTAGCCCATTCGCTTTTTCAGCCGGTGTTTAGGCAACCCCCGTGGCATGAGTGAGCGGCGGGACTGCGGAGTAGCTCCGTGTTAGGCGCCGCGTCATTTTCCACAGCGAGTTGCCAGCTGTTTTAAGAGAAGCTGCTGCGTTGTCCCACTGCTGTGCTCTGAAATCACTGACCAGCGCCTCCACTGTGTTTTGTGGATGCTGGTACTGTTCCCTGTAGCACAAGGCCAGAGTTCGCTGCCACAGCCTTTTGTGTCTGTTTCGCAGTGTTATGGCCGGTTTAATGTAAGGCGGGAACTGTGTTTCTTGGCGTGACTGCTGGGATGTGATAGTTTGTTCTATGGTACTGGCGGTGTTTTCCATGTGTTCCGGCGTGTTTATTGTTTCTATTGTGTGTTGTAGTGTGTCTGCCTTCTGGGATAGTGTTTCTAGGTAGNTGTTTTCCATGTGTTCCGGCGTGTTTATTGTTTCTATTGTGTGTTGTAGTGTGTCTGCCTTCTGGGATAGTGTTTCTAGGTAGACATCCCAGTCGGTTTTTATAGTTAAATGTGTGTGTGTGTGTGTGTGTGATGCAAGTTGGGGGCGCGATGCATTGTGAATGTCCATGAATGCTGGTATGTGGTCGCTGAAGAGGGCTGTGTCTGTGTACAGTATGTATTGGAAATTGTTTCCCTTGTTAAGGATAACATCCTGTACATCTGGTGCATTATGTGTGTTGTCTGGGATGAATGTTGGGGTGTTTGGTGCATCTTTAATATAGATGTGCGTGCTGGCGTGTCTGTGCAGTATTCTGTCATGTACATTGACGCTTCTAGAGTGCCAGCCCGGATGTTTGGCGTTCAAGTCGCCTGCTATTAGCCCTCGTGGAGACACTTGCAATAGCATGTCTACTTTGCCTGTGTCTTGTGGTGAAGATGGAGGGATGTATGCGGCTATGATTGTGTATGTAAATGTCTATGGCTATGGCCTCTATTGTTTTGTAACTGTGGCAGCGGGTGGATATNTGCGGCTATGATTGTGTATGTAAATGTCTATGGCTATGGCCTCTATTGTTTTGTAACTGTGGCAGCGGGTGGATATGATGTATGGATCGATGAATGATAATGGGAACTCCCCCCTCCTTGAATATTTCTGTCTTATCTGTGAATATTGTAATCTGGTATTGTGTTNATGAATGATAATGGGAACTCCCCCCTCCTTGAATATTTCTGTCTTATCTGTGAATATTGTAATCTGGTATTGTGTTTTTTTTGTTTGGGTGAAAGTGTTTTTCTGTGACGATGGCTATGTTGGTGTGTGTAGGCAGACAACCCATGTTTTTTGTAGTTTAGACCCCTGGCACTCCAGATGAGTATGCGGGTTGCGTGTGCGGGGGTTTGTTGACGTGCTGCCATTACTGTGAGTTTGTGTTTTTNGCACTCCAGATGAGTATGCGGGTTGCGTGTGCGGGGGTTTGTTGACGTGCTGCCATTACTGTGAGTTTGTGTTTTTCTTGGCATGTCGCAGCAGCAGCAGTGGTAGTAGTATTTCTTGTAGAAATAGTGTGCTGGCTATGAACTATTGTTGATTTGTTTGTGTCTGGTCTGCCCATTGTGTTATTTGGTGTATTATGAGATCGTGGTGTGTTTTGGTATGTGTGTTCGTGCAACCAGGCATCTCCTGCAATATCGCATGAAATTTCTGGAATGTCAGAAGTTCCTGCGCTTTGCTTACAGGCAGGGGAGCCCGGCGTGCTTGTGTAGTGGGATGTGCATGTTGGGTGTGAATCTGGTGCGTTCTTGTGGGCTCAGTACGTTTTGTATGTATGTATGTATGTATGTATGTATGTATGTATGTATGTATGTATGTATGTATGTATGTATGTATGTATGTATGTATGTATGTATGTATGTATGTATGTATGTATGTATGTATGTATGTATGTATGTATGTATGTATGTATGTATGTATGTATGTATGTATGTATGTATGTATGTATGTATGTATGTATGTATGTATGTATGTATGTATGTATGTATGTATGTATGTATGTATGTATGTATGTATGTATGTATG
>NQII01003578.1:42230-162141 GCA_002778355.1 Clitarchus hookeri
TGCGACAAGGTGCTGGTGGGCGGAACACAACACGCGCTGCATCGCTCTTGTAGCGGCGCGAGCACCTGGCGGCGCGCGGCATGCTTTGCTCGCATGTTGACTTGTCGGTACTTCTTGTCGACCGCCCGCATGCCATGCGCTTAGGGAGTGATGTTGGGGTGAGGAAGTCTAGTCTGGTCTGGTCTGTGATTTCCCATCTGTTGTGTTTGTTTTGCGTATTTTCTATAGTCTCCCTTCCATCCTGTTCTGTGTGAGAGTACCTACCATAGGTGACAGGTCCGGGTTACTAATGACTTTTTTATACATGGTAATGCTGAGTTGGTGCTCCTGCTTGCGAGAGGCGCTGCCCTTTTTCTAGGCTGCTGCACGCCTAATCTCCTTAACTGCGGATAGCTGATCACCTCCCCCTTTACCTGGGATGGGGCTAGGCCGGAGGAGCTTCTACCGCTCTATCCGCAGCCTGGGTAAACAAACCTGAATCCCTATCTTCAAGTTGCTGCTGCTGCTCCTGTGTTTGCCATGACGTGCTTGATCGTACTGAACGCGACAACGGAATGGAAGGAAGCAGGTGCGTTTCTACTTTATATAAAATTTTGGGACTATTTTAATCGTATCACTCCATGGACAACCTCTGTCCCTTCTCCACAGGTCCCCCTCTCTTGAACTGAATATACAACGTTTATAAGAAAAAATTTCAATATTTGCAAAATAATTTTAACACGTATGTAAATACGAGAAATAATTTATTTTGACATTGTAAATTTCAAACATTTTTTCTAAAGTCAAAACATTTTACGAAAATACCCTAAAATTCCCACCTCCTCTCCCTCTAAGACCCCCTTCGGATTGGGTCTCGGCAACAGCTGCGAGGGGAACGCTCATTGGTCGGAAAGCAGTACAATTCATAGTTCAATTTCTGTGCCAGCGAATAGAGAAAAAACGCAGGAAATTTTCATTGGCCACGCCCTTGCGAACTTTACCCGATGAATAGGGAAATGCTGTAGGTAATTTCCGTTGGTCGAGAGGCAGTTCCGAACGAAGTTCGGACGACTGTGATACGGGTAGGGGCCCCGCTCGTGGTGATACGCTGTTCTGTTCTGTACAAAGTTAAAATACCTCAACAACCAATTGGGAAGCGTGGTGCTAAGCACTTCTAGTGCAAAGTGCAGATACAGTCATTAAAAAAAAGTTTCCGTTCGGCACAGTTTACCCAGGAAGCAATGAAATATACCGAGGGATCTGGCAATATATTTTTTAAGAGCGATTATTAAATAAAGTATACACCTTTTGGATTTAGAGGTAGGACTACATAATTTTATTTTTAAATACTGGGAATTTATTTTAACTTGCGAGCCACAATCACTCCACATTCTCTACTATCGCCCCACATGCCCTTGCTCATCCCAGGTATGATATAAAACAAGCAGAAGAAAATAGCTTACAGAAGGGTAGGGTCCTATAGATATTGCATGACTTCCGAAATATCAGTTCTTTTAGACGAGATTATCTCAGAAAATGATTATAGTCTCATCACTCAAAAGTTTCCCTCTTTGACTGGATTGTGTTCCGGTAGCAAGTGTGTGTGTATATATATATTCTATATATATATTATATAATATATATATATATATTATATATATATATATATAGAGAGAGAGAGAGAAAGAGNGAAAGCCTGCCTGCTGGATTTTAACGCAAAATAAATCACCCTTTACGTGAAATAACACGTGGACAAAAGATATTTCACAAAAAAAAAAAAGAATTTATTTACTGACAGGGCAGCGATGATAAGTTAGCGGTTAGCGAATCGGTCCCACGTTTTTTCAACTCGTCTGGTAGTGTCCTTCCCGGACTAAGTATAATGTACACTGTTTATGAATTAAAGCAAATTTTTTTCCGTGGCAACTTTGGTGTAAGGGGTTACACATGACAAAATGAATTTGTACTGTGTGATGTTATTTTGAAACTGCGACTAGCTAACGTGAAGCCTGCTGGACGGACAGTGTGTTGTATATAGCTGTGAGCGAGCCGCCGGATACCCGGCTTGTATTGCAGGAACAACTAAGTGCAACTCATGGCTGCCAACTCGTGAATACTTCACGTGGTACCAACCCGTACCTATCGCCGCTGCTGCCGCTACGACGCGTCTTACATATGCGAGACATCTCCTAAAAACTGTTTTTTCCCCCCATTAGTGATGACGACAGATTACGTTTCTCGTGGATGCCGCGCGACCTGATGCAATGGAATTACGACCTTACCAGTGCGCTCTTGTGGGCGATACTGGAAATGAATTAACAGTAGATGATACATGGGGTGGAAGGGGGCGGAGACCTGCTCACTAATGAACTAAGGTGAGTAATTTACCAATTACATAACCAATAAAGAAATTGGCGAGGGTCGGTCGTGGTGGTCTTCACCATAAATTTACGTTTTAAATAAATTTTTCTTCGACGAAGCTGAGGTCTCATGGGCTTTTTGTGGTGAAGTTATTCACCCATTAGCCAAGTAACCCTCCTCACAAATAACACAGCCAACAGACTTTCGTCACACACAGCTCGAGCATTGATTCGTGACGTGGTTTGCGACAAGAGGTTAACAATGAGAGTAGTTATAAATGGACAGTTCAGAATCANGGAACCCTCCAGGTACGAAAGCCTGCCTGCTGGATTTTAACGCAAAATAAATAACCATTTATGTGAAATAACACGTGGACGAAAGATATTTCACAAATAAAAGGAATTTATTTACTGGCAGGGCAGCGATGATAAGTTAGCGGTTAGCGAATCTGTCGGAAGTTTTTTCAACTCGTCTGGTAGTGTCCTTACCGGACTAAAAGTATAATGTACACTGTTTACGAATTAAAGCTAATTTTTTTTCCGTGGCAACTTTGGTGAGGTTTTTTCCTGTAGATTGTTACAAAATTGACTTTGGTGTAAGGGGTTACACATGACAAAATTAATTTGTACTGTGTGATGTTATTTTGAAACTGCAACTAGCTAACATGAAGCCTGCTGGACGGACAGTGTGTTGTATATAGCTGTGAGCGAGCCGCCGGATACCCGGCTTGTATTGCAGGAACAACCAAGTGCAACTCATGGCTGCCAGCTTGTGAATACTGCACGTGGTACCAACCCATACCTATCGCCGCTGCTGCCGCTACGATGCGTCTTGCATATGCGAGACCTCTCCTAAAAACTGTTTTTCCCCCCCATTAGTGATGACGACAGATTACGTTTCTCATGGATGCCGCGCGATCTGATGTAATGGAATTACGACCTTACCAGTGCGCTCTTGTGGGCTATACTGGAAATGATCTAACAGTAGATGCATGGGGTGGAAGGGGGCAAAGACCTGCTCACTAATGAACTAAGGTGAGTAATTTACCAATTACATAACCAATAAAGAAATTGGTGAGGGTCGGTCGTGGCGGTCTTCACCATAAATTTACGTTTTAAATAAATTTTTCTTCAACGAAGCTGAGGTCTCATGGGCCTATAATACCTTTATTTATATTTATTTGTGGTTTGTTGGTCTTTTCTTTTAATTATTATCATTTTTTTGTGGTGAAGTTATTCACCCATTAGCCAAGTAACCCTCCTCACAAATAGCACAGCCAACCGACTTTCGTCACACACAGCTCAAGCATTGATTCGTGACGTGGTTCGCTACAAGAGGTTAACAATGAGAGTAGTTAGAAATGGACAGTTCAGAATCACCAGTGTCTTGCGGGGGACACAAAGCGGCTATCTTGGATGACGTAATTTTTTCCCCCCAAAAAAAAGGGAAAAATATGTCAGAATTTCCCTCAAAATATTCTAAAATTTTCCATAAAAAATATCTTGTGCACAATCCGGATGGACCTGACTGAAAATTGTGCAATGTCAGCCGGAATGTGCAAACAGGTACGCGAGGATCTCGTCTCTGATTGGCTACGCGGGGCTCTTGAAATGGTCCCGTCACTGACCGGCCAGCACCATCCATCTTGGCTGAAGAGCGTTCGGGGTCATTCCCTCCTGTTATGCAACTTCTCACATCGTATAAGCACAGTAGGCCGTAATTTCCGATTCGTTTCAGATATAATCACCAAATTCATAACATATGCATCACTCGCGACAACTAAAATTAACACAAGGTCATTTATGCCCTATGCGTACTTATAAGCATAGTTGACCATAATTTCCAAACCGTTTAAGATAGACGTCAAATTCGTAACATAGGTATCATTCACAAAAAACAAATATTATTGCAGGGTCATTTCTGCCCTATATGTACTTATCAGCATAGTTGACCGTAATTGCTGACCAGTTTAAGATACAGTCGTAAAATTTATAACTTAGACATCACTCCCGACATCTCGAAAGGAGCAAGTCTCTGATTGGCTACGCGAGGCTCTCGAAAGGGTCCCGTCACTGAAAAGTCAGCATCAGCCATCTTGGCACAAGAATATTCGTGTTCGTTGCCCCTGTCGTACAACTTCGACGAAGCGAGCGGCTTATCATAAAGAACGCTGCTGCGGACAATAAAGGAGCCTAACATGTTACGCGAGGCTCTCGAAAGTTTCTCGTTACTGACGAAACTGGCGGCTTATCATAAAGGACACTGCCGCACACAACGATAAAGGGGCCTAACATATTACGTGAAGATCCCGTCTCTTATTGACTATGCAAGGCTCTCGAAAGGTGGCCCACCCTTCTGCCACGACGCCCCCTACTGCGTGGCACCCCTACTTCACACACACACCACTTATCTACACCTCACAGCGTTGCCCTTCGCACACATATGTCCGCACACACAAACTATGAATGAATGATGACCAAACACAGCTAACAATAAAATATAAGGAAAAGCTTACTCGGCCAGCGCCCAGCGGACCGGACACATCATCATGCAGAAACTTTCTTGAGCAGCGCCCAACAAACAAGAACGCACTACCGGTCCCCGCTCCAGCCATGNAAGCGCCTGACAAACGGGAATGCACTACCGGTCCCCGCACCAGCCATGACTGAATTACAGGTTGTGTGGAGACCTAGAAAACTTCTCATCACGCCTGCGACAAGGAAAATGACTGCAGTGTCAAATACGACCTAAGCGCACCTATAAGCATAGTTGGATGTAATTTCCGAACCGTAATACACGACGACTTGAGAAAGAACGATTGATCACAAGGACCAACCGCGAAAATTACTACAATACATCTAGTGCGATAACACATTACGCGACTTGTAAAGACGGGTTTTCTTTTCTTGTCACGAAACATTAATTTTAACCATTAGTCACGCAAGAGAGACATCACTGCTACATGCTGATGCAAACAGATATAAAAATAATTATAAAAGAAATAGTTACAATCATTCAACAAGCTATNTATGCCTTTAACAAGCTATGTATAATGTGGCGTATTACGTGAGCAACGTGCACATTACGTTATGTTAGGCGAAGAAACTTCAGGTCTGAAGTGCGTGAATAATAAGGTCAACATGAGTATACACTAATTCAAACTGATATAAAAATAAAAATGAAAATACTTATAAGCGCATATAAGCGAGCATCATGTAAAATGAATGTCACTTTGTTGTCGAGCGTGGTGGAGGAAAGCAGGTTGTTACTACTACGAGCGTGTACTCTGCTGCAATATTAAGATGGAAGCAATAATTGAAGCCATTGAAGTATTCACAAAATAAGCAGCCAGACTTCCCGTCACTCTTCGCAGAAGGTTCACGATACAAGTCTGCATGTATGTTCTTCCATGATGAGTAGGTTGTTAGATACCTCTGGGCCAGGGTACTAGGTTCGAATCTGCATTTCTTCTGTCCCAACTTCAAATAGCTCTTATCTTAAGCAACACGTTTACGCTTTTACTTTGCAGATGTAGGCACTTCATCAATAGAATATGCATATTTCACATCTGCATCAGAAGACTTGGAGGTCACACTTGCATTCTCGACGTCCTAGATAGTTGTAGCAACTTCGTTTTTTTTTACCTTACATGCTAGCGAGACATGTTTGTTGTTCACATCTTCTGACGATCTGTTTGGCTTGCACTCTTCATAGTAAATGTCTGCAACACTCGTATTTCCTTCTTCACACAATGTTTTGTAACATGATGCAGACCATGTTGGTTAAACAACTGCGTGAATTTCTGCAGTTGCAGTAATTTATACCATCATTCTGCCGGTCGAAGACGATGCTTTGTTGTTGTAATTCTCTTTGTAGCTGGTAGAGGGAAATCAGTACGTGTCTATTTGACAAGTGGATAGTATCCACTTGTTCTCAGCCCTAGATGATTACTGAAACCAGGGTCCAACCCGAACCATTTCTTCTTCCTCTTGACATATCTTGAGTATACTAACAGCAACAGCGCTTTCTATTTCAGATGAATGAGACACAGCTACAGCCGAGGCTCTGGTACAATATTCACCATCGTGGGGCTCTGGTTTCGTATAGCTACAGTCCAATCATATATTTGACTGCACCATGTATTTCTACCTCGTCGATAAGTTGGTTTATTATATTAGGTCTCGTACTTGACAGAAGAGAGCAAACATCTGGCGATGTAGTTGTCATATTTGGTGCAACATAATCTTTTAAAAGTCCCCTGAATGCAGATTGCTTCAGGAAAAAGCCATTAACGTTAGGCTTTGGCTCACAGAACACTGACTTAGGCTGTGCTGTGCAATCAGATGATTTAGCAGGCGTAATATTCAATATGTTATGTGCTTAATGTGAAATATTTGTTAAGTTTGCAACACAACTAACAAAGAATTTCTGATACTCATATATTTCTTGCAAAGGAATGCAGCAGGTTTTTTTTTTATCCATGAAGTTACGAGTTTGGGGTATAAAGATTTTAATGTTTTGTAAGATTATGAGTACATGTCACAAAGTCACCCCTATTTTGTGACACATCCCTATTCCAGTGGGTTGTTTAAGATATTCTGTGGTGCCAATAGACCATTAAAAATAGCCTCTTTGAAATGGAAGGAAATGCAAATAACAGTGAAAAATCCTGTGTCACAAAGTCGCTCCGGGTACTGGCACAACACAAAACCATTTAGATTTGTTTCCCTAAAATTTTGTATTTCAGATTAGCTATCACAACCTGAACATTATAGCGACGCAGTCAGCCACATTCTCATTAATATTAGTTACAGAATCAGTAAACGTAACTATTTCACACAGTTTTGTTTTGAACGAAAATAACTTTTATTTTCATTCATAACTATTAATCTGACAAATTTCTACTAACTGCTGGTTCAAAATGGCAATATTAAAGGTTATCATAACAAATTTTTCAACATTTTAAATTACATTTTTTAAAATCGGCACACAATGGTTAACCGCAAGTACAAAGCTACTTTTGATATCTTCCCAAGTTGCTAAAATAATATAGTTGTGGGCGTTTTTTTTGTTCTGGAAAAGTTTTTAAGTTTGGATCAATGATACATGCTACTCTGATAAGAGCATATTTGAAACACNCCATCGTGGGGCTCTGGTTTCGTATAGCTACAGTCCAATCATATATTTGACTGCACCATGTATTTCTACCTCGTCAATAAGTTGGTTCATTATATTAGGTCTCGTACTTGACAGAAAAGAGCAAACATCTGGCGATGTAGTCACATTTGGTGCAACATAATCTTTTAGAAGTCCCCTGAATGCAGATTGCTTCAGGAAAAAGCCATTAACGTTAGGCTTTGGCTCACAGAACACTGACTTAGGCTGTGCTGTATAATCAGATGATTTAGCAGGCGTAATATTCAATATGTTATGTGCTGAATGTGAAATATTTGTTAAGTTTACAACACAACTAACAAAGAATTTCTGATACTCATATATTTCTTGCAAAAGAATGCAGCTGGTTTTTTTTATCCATGAAGTTACGAGTTTGGTGTATAAAGATTTTAATGTTTTGTAAGATTATGAGTACATGTCACAAAGTCACCCCTATTTTGTGACACATCCCTATTCCAGTGGGTTGTTTAAGATATTCAGTGGTGCCAATAGACCATTACAAATAGCCTCTTTGAAATGGAAGGAAATGCAAATAACAGTGAAAAATCCTGTGTCACAAAGTCGCTCCGGGTACTGGTACAACACAAAACCATTTAGATTTGTTTCCCTAAAATTTTGTATTTCAGATTAGCTATCACAACCTGAACATTATAGCGATGCAGTCAGCCACATTCTCATTAATATTAGTTACAGAATCAGTAAACGTAACTATTTCACACAGTTTTGTTTTGAACGAAAATAACTTTTATTTTCATTCATAACTATTAATCTGACAAATTTCTACTAACTGCTGGTTCAAAATGGAAATATTAAAGGTTATCATAACAAATTTTTCAACATTTGAAATTACATTTTTTAAAATCGGCACACAATGGTTAACCGCAAGTACAAAGCTACTTTTGATATCTTCCCAAGATGCTAAAATAATATAGTTGTGGGCTTTTTTTTTGTTCTGGAAAAGTTTTTAAGTTTGGATCAATGATACATGCTACTCTGATAAGAGCATATTTGAAACACNTTTTTTTTGTTCTGGAAAAGTTTTTAAGTTTGGATCAATGATACATGCTACTCTGATAAGAGCATATTTGAAACACAATGGTGCTGTAAATGTATTTAAAATTTATAATTGGTGCAAATCATTATGTTTCCAAAAATAGCAAATTTCTCTCCCATGTATACAGTGAATTTTATGGAAAACAATAACATATTAATTACAGAATAACAAATTTATTTTACAATCAGCACGAAGCATNTACAGTGAATTTTATGGAAAACAATAACATATTAATTACAGAATAACAAATTTATTTTACAATCAGCACGAAGCAGCATTGATGCTTCCCAAAATAACAAATTTCTCTGATACATCATTCACACGCGTGAAGAATTAATGGACTGGGAACNAGCATTGATGCTTCCCAAAATAACAAATTTCTCTGATACATCATTCACACGCGTGAAGAATTAATGGACTGGGAACAAAATAAGAGCTAATGAATAACAAATGCGCAGCTGAATGCTTTTCTGTATTCTTTCGTAGTTAACATAGTTTGTACAAATCTCAATACCATAATAAAAACTTTGGTTTAAAACAATATTTGTCACACACACAGCTGAGACCAATCACAGAAGGGAACTTCGACACAATACATAACGACTAAACATTTACATATTTCAACACACACAGATGGGGATAACAAACACAATGATTCAAAATGAGTATTAATTTTTATAACTTATTATAGTCAATTTTCACTTAAATTAATTCTGACATTACTTGTACTACCTCCAGAAACCAAGGAGAAAATCAGGCAACAATACCTAGCTAGTATTACATTTGGCACAAAATGTATTTTATGCTATGCTAATTATTTACGAAGAGGTCTGTTATTACACAAGCATCTTGAAAGACTACGAAGAATTTTTAAATTTTGACATAATTAAACCTTTTGTTATTTTACCACTGAAATCACCCACTGATCAAAATTTGTGACTNAATTTTTAAATTTTGACATAATTAAACCTTTTGTTATTTTACCACTGAAATCACCCACTGATCAAAATTTGTGACTTTTGTGATACTTGCCTTTTTGCAGAGAGCTGCTATGGTGCTAGTGATGGGAACTGCACGCAAGAATTCACGATACAAGACTACATTACCCTTCCAAATTTTAAAGTTTGGCATAGTGCTATTTCTGTTAAGACTTCGATAATTGAATTATCGTAATGTTACAAAGTTTTAACAAGAATTACGCACAGGAATTAAATGATACAATTTTTTTTTACTTACAACTGTATTAAGAGAAATACTCGAAATATGTACTACGGCAGTTCTCAGGCAAGTAGTATAANAATTTTTAAATTTTGACATAATTAAACCTTTTGTTATTTTACCACTGAAATCACCCACTGATCAAAATTTGTGACATTTGTGATACTTGCCTTTTTGCAGAGAGCTGCTATGGTGCTAGTGATGGGAACTGCACGCAAGAATTCACAATACAAGACTACATTACCCTTCCAAATTTTAAAGTTTGGCATAGTGCTATTTCTGTTAAGACTTCGATAATTGAATTATCGTAATGTTACAAAGTTTTAACAAGAATTACCCACAGGAATTAAATGATACCATTTTTTTTTTTACTTACAACTGTATTAAGAGAAATACTCGAAATATGTACTACGGCAGTTCTCAGGCAAGTAGTATAANTTTTTTTTTACTTACAACTGTATTAAGAGAAATACTCGAAATATGTACTACGGCAGTTCTCAGGCAAGTAGTATAACAATTTCATTTTTATTTCAAAGTAATACCATTGTTAGCCCAACCTCATTTAGGCCTAAACTGAGTGTGGTGTTATTTCCAAGATAATTCATGCACATACACCTATCGTTCGCCAGTATTATATTAATAATACAGCAAGTCTACTCTATACATACAAGCTTTTATTAGAGCATAAGCAAAAATTGAGGTGCTTTAGGCCTAGAGAAAACATTCGTAATAGTTACCAGACGGTAATGAAATTATGTTCTTACTTACTTAAAAGTAGTCCAAATTGATCTACCAAAAATTTAAGCAGTTTTCGAACCAGTAAAGGCATGTGTAAAACCAACTTAAAAAAAAAGAAAAACATGAAATTTAAAGGAAGACAAGAAGGAGGTGAGAATACATAAATGGTAGAAGTGCAAGTGAGATGAGAATACAGGAATATGATGGAGGAAGAATGGCAGAGAGATAGGAGATGGAGGCATTTTACTATGCTGATCCGACCCCAGCTGGAAACAACAGTGGATGACGATGATGATGACATTTTATATTTAATTTTCACAATACATATTTTAAAGAAACATTTCTCCTAAAATCAATATTTNACGATGATGATGACATTTTATATTTAATTTTCACAATACATATTTTAAAGAAACATTTCTCCTAAAATCAATATTTGGAACCATTTAATATGGCTTTGACTACCTCACCTCCTTCTTACACCTGGATTAATCATTTTCTTGAAGATCAAGGATTAGAAAAAAGTAATTACGAACCCAAAAAAAACCACAAATGATAATTACTCACACTTAAAATAAAAAACTACACAAATTACCATCACAAGTTTTCCCAAGTAAAATTGTTTACTAAAATCTCTTTTGTGAAAAGTGGCCATCTTCAATGTTGCAGAAAATTCCACACAGTTTTTTTCTCCAGCATTAAGACCTTGCAATTATTNAAAACAACAAATGATAATTACTCACACTTAAAATAAAAAACTACACAAATTACCATCACAAGTTTTCCCAAGTAAAATTGTTTACTAAAATCTTTTTTGTGAAAAGTGGCCATCTTCAGTGTTGCAAAAAATTCCACACAGTTTTTTTCTGCAGCATTAAGACCTTGCAATTATTGTTGGATAAATATCAACCACCTTAGATCTCTACTGAACTGGAATGACCGACACAGCAAACCAACAGCCAGGTGGAACAACATTTTGCTAACATTATTACATAGCTGACACGTGTATTTTCATAATTTTCATGCCAACTTAAAAGTGTATGATAATTAAATGTGCACAAAACACATGTAAAGCACTCCACATACACTAAAAATAAGCAATGATGCAACATATTTTATATAATCTTAATTACAGTTTGAAGTGCAGAAGAAGGAAAAACCCAAACAGTCTGAGCAACAAATGATTCAACATGTATGACTGCAATTACATGTTTCGTATAATTTCCCAAAAACTTTAAATTCTTGGCATTAACTACATATTTACTTTCCTGGTTCCCTGGAACAATGAATCTCACCTGAAGCAATAGACCGACATCTTCCCTTTCAGCAATTGCACATCACTGCAAGAGCTACAATAACAGACCTCTTTCGACGAAACCAAACCCCATCTATATTAATTAATACATAAGTTCACATGAATTGGAAGTATTATTATTGCAAAATTCACGGTACACAAAAATCATCAATACATAACTATCCATACATTTTGCTTCTTTTCTAAACATATAGACATCGCACAAATCAAATATCAAATATGGTATACATAGCTGGAGTTAGCCGAGTTTAAACAACCAATCATGGCAACGACATTTCACCTTCACTTAGCAGCTGTACTCTACAAATTTTACACAATACATTAAAACTTTGTACAATTCTAATCACATACTCCTTTCTGTACAGAATAAGCTTCTATAAATCCCACAAATTGTTGTATTTTAAAAGTTTAACCAAAAACTTCATTATGGCAAAACTTTTATGATGCAGATAAATTAAGTAATGAGTGTTTGAATTATACAAATCACTAAGTTATATCAACACTAATTTCTCATAAAAGAGAAACCCAAAAACCCATTAGTTTAATACATCTTCAACATGAAGTAAAGGTTCNCTCCTTTCTGTACAGAATAAGCTTCTATAAATCCCACAAATTGTTGTATTTTAAAAGTTTAACCAAAAACTTCATAATGGCAAAACTTTTATGATGCAGATAAATTAAGTAATGAGTGTTTGAATTATACAAATCACTAAGTTATGTCAACACTAATTTCTCATAAAAGAGAAACCCAAAAACCCATTAGTTTAATACATCTTCAACATGAAGTAAAGGTTCNTCAACACTAATTTCTCATAAAAGAGAAACCCAAAAACCCATTAGTTTAATACATCTTCAACATGAAGTAAAGGTTCATATTTATGTTCATAAAATCAATATGTTAATAAGTTATCATTGTAGGAAACATGCCTTATCTATACACAGTACATACAACTTTTCAGCATGCTTCATCAGTTAACCAGATTCTCTAAACCCACTTTAAATAAATAACTAAAAAAATAGAAAGGTATGTAGATAAATAATATTACTGCAGCATATCTCAATTAATGTAACCTATATTATTACGTCAAGTTGAAATAGTTACAGTCCGAGCTCTCGATACATAAGCCGTGCAACTGGTAGGGCATCTAGCTACATAGTTTTGGATCTATCATGGTGAAAAGTAAAGGAGTTGGGATCATGTGATAAATTTATAAAGGGGTCAGATGAGAGGGAATATACCAATATTCAAAGACCCAAACACAAAACACCAGTTCACATGAAAGTACACCTTCCTTAAAATATTAATAATTATAATTTCCATTTAGCTTGAACTTGACTAATGGTGAACGGATGGACAGATGGTTGAATGGATGGAAGGATGGATGGAGCTGATTATTATAATAATTTTCTATCATGTCTGGTGGTGATATGTGGAGACAAACAAATGCAAAAAATGGAAATGTCTGAGTCAAGAAACTGCTCTCAGTTCAATCCCCCTCCCCCTCCCAAATCTGCCAAAAAAAAATCTGGTTTTATCAATTTACATGTTGATCTGTCCCTGAACTGCTCCATAAGTCAGCATAATTATGGGTAGTCAGTTGCTCGCAAGTTAGTTTACACGTGAACTATCCTGTACCATTGTCTGTTATTTTAGTTATGCCATGAAAAATCACATCAGAAAAACTATCTCTATAACACCTTCACATTCAGGAGATGACAAAAGTTCAATTTCTTAAATATAAAATTTTAAAATTTCGCTTGAATTCCAGTAACATAATTTGTTTAAAAGTGATTTGGAAACACAAATTTCAAAAACCTTCATGAACTTTTCAGAGCTGTGTTTGAGTAAAGAGGCAAATGGGAACTAAGATTGTGTTGAATTTGTTTGTCGATTAAAATTTATATGGTCCAATATCTCAATTCTTAAATTTTGTTTAAATTTTGGCAATAAGATTTTTACAAAATGAAAATAAAAATATAAGTGAAATTTTAGAGGTACAACCGTAAGTCTTGGAGTAGACATATACAGGATTCCCACCCAACATTTGTAGCTAAAAAATTTCAAGCACTTTTTCCAATACTTTCAAGGACCCAAAATTTACTGTAACGGGCATTACAAGGATCAAGACAAATCAAAAGCTAAAAAATTACAAAAGAAACTTTGTTCACGATTAGGGAATAACACTCACTCCTTTTCGTAATTTTTGTTAGTGCATATTCTCGAAATTCTTGTACAAAAACATATGAGATCAGATGTTATTGTATGTTGTACACAAACCCTACATTCTCATGTCTGTGTACTAGAATTCTCGAACGTTTGGCAACGCTGGAAAGTGAATTGTCTTATCAGAACAAGAACTGGAATTTGTATTCATGTGCGCTACCATATGACGATGTATCACCATTCTGTGAGGGCCAAAATGTCTTGGGGATGAGTGGAATTACAATGTTACAAAATGCTTTATACATTTACAGGCAACATGCAACTAAATTAATCAGTAAATAGTAAATTTACTTGCAGCTTTTTTTTCTTTTTTTTAAAAGAAAACTGACCAATTGCACAGCTACTGATTCGTACTGCAGTGACTGGGGAAACCTAATCTCAAAAACAAGTTCATACAACTGGGTCTCAAGAAATTGGTTCAAAATTCTCTTAAAACGTAAAGTCGAGAAATATTTGCTATGTTAAAAATCAAACCTCCTAATTATTGCAAATACAAGGTTATGTGTACATTAATCACCACCTTTCCAACATTCTGTAATGCTTGAAGATACTNCCTAATTATTGCAAATACAAGGTTATGTGTACATTAATCACCACCTTTCCAACATTCTGTAATGCTTGAAGATACCATTTGCAGTACTGGCCGGATAGAAAACAAATCCAAATTAAAAATATTTCTGCTGTTCAGTAACAAAATTTTGACCATGTAGTGTTCTGAGCAGTATTTAATTGTTTCATAGTCTTTTTTAAACTACTGTATTCTATTAATATCATATTTCACTTAAAAATTAGTACACAATTTATTAAACACATTTAAAAAAACGATTTCTACAAAAACTGCAATTTTTAGTTACTTTTTTAAACTCCAAATATGACCAGTTCCCTACAGGCAATATGCAGGAGTGAAGATTTTGTGAAAAATATGTGAGAGGCATTAAATTACTTTTAATTACCTCACAGAACTAAAATTCTTAAACTATAAACGCACTGCTAACATTTTTTGACTTATAAACAAACTGTCTTATCCCACAACCAAATTGGTTTCACATTTAATTTTTTTGTTTAGTACCCCTGAAAGATTATTTTCTGTTCTTTCAATGACTTAACAAAACTAAAGAAATTGAACTAAAGAGTTCTTTAGTGGCCTAACCGAGCAAAATGATTGAGCACGTTGATGTATCTCACCATCTACCTGATCACAATACATTATGGACTGGCAAGGGAAATCAAGTACAAACAACGTCTACAGAGGTGCATGCATATCTACTCACGTTGTACTAACTAGTAGCANGAAGTACAAACAACGTCTACAGAGGTGCATGCATATCTACTCACGTTGTACTAACTAGTAGCAGCTGCGTTAAGACACTTTCTGCTTGTTAATAAAAAGTGTAACTCTAGCATATCTTTACACATACAGCGAAACCTTCTTAAGACATTACATATGGGCCACCTATTGCAAATTTAAATTTCTTGTGCAGATCAACTTCACAAAAGGGTGGTTATGATGTATTAACCATAAAAACACTTTAAATGGAAATATATCAAGAGGGTTTCACTGTACAATTTATTTCAGAGGCGTATAAAAAGGGATTGTAGGCCTCTTTCAAAACCAACTCCAATCCACAGCATGACATAATTGAATAAATTAACCCTTCCTGCTTACACNAAAAAAAAAAAAAAAAAAAAACAATCTGTGCGCGTTGGCCAATGCATCACTGATACTACGGAGACTAATGTTTTTAGCACTGCATTCAGACTGCGGCCGGCTGCACGCACACGTACGTCTCCCCTTGCCGGTCGCACCCCGCTCCCGTGAATTCACCTGCCAGGACTTGTGGCGCAAACAGCACCGGACAAGAAACAGTACTATTCACAATACATGGCCAAATCACAAGCAGTTCAGTCGGAAGCAAAATTGAGTTCTCGTGATAGCAGCAGCCAATGAATGTGTGACACTGACGTGAGTACCTACAAACCAAAATGTAAAGTCTAGACTGACACCAGCACTTAATTTGAATTTTGCATGACTCTACTAATTATAATTACTATTGTACAAACACCTTTACCAGAGAAGATAAGCTGAGTGTTGAGCAACAAAACTATAAACCTGTTAAAAGTAAGTACACTATAATAGACAAACTACAACGCAACAAATTGTACATTTTGCAATAAATAAATAAATAAATAAATAAATAAATACATATTGTAGGAGTACACATAGGAAAGCATTCAAAATATAACCAACACAAAATAAATTGCCAATGAATTTCACAAATCTACCACAGTTTTTAAAACAAACTCCTAGTAACAGCCAACAACATAAAATTAAAAATGCTTTTACAACGCAGCAAGTTTCTGCAAGACGACCTCAAATGTGGGTCCGTTTATTTAACTCTGCAAAACTTTACTGCGAGTCATTCTAAAACAAATGGCTTGGGTATTTTGGAATGTTGCATGTCTGTTTTAACAAGTTTTTTTTTTCAATCAATTTACTATAGCATGTAATATGGTAAAAATTTCCTTTAAGCACCAGGCATTTCTCATGTCTCGGAGATAACGTAAACAATGGCAAGAATTATAACAGGCGTGGTGTACTGGGCAGCCCTAAACCCTGTTAATGTTGTTATTATTAATTATTATTATTATTATTATTATGAAGAATGAGTAATGGTTCATATTTTTAAAACAGAAGTAATAATTTTTCCCATGTAATCTGTCTAACTAGAAAACTTAAACGAGTTTTGAAAAAAATACCCAAAAGTACAAAAATTATACTTGAAATAGAACAGTAGCAACAACCTCTGGTGATGGTAACATCTGACGGCTACCAGTTTTTGGTCAATCTTGGGACCTACATATCTTGACTAGACAACTTGGTGGTCAATGAATAAATGTGAAAGCAGATGAAACAAGCACAAATTTATGTTGATCCTTGCATTAAAATACACAAAAAGCTAATAGAAAACTATGGAAAGTACAGCCTCTCATCACAGAATGCAAACTTCATGTGTCTAAGTACTTTAGTTCCTTCAAGAGTAAGCAATTTTTCTCATAACTCCGCTCATGTTAGAATGTCTTTTTATCCTCACTGGCAAGTCAAAAGGCACAAAAATCAATTTTCATTCTAATATTAATGGTCTCACTTCCTTACTGCTTGTGACTGTGGAATGAGTGCAGGGGCAACTTCTCGCGTTAACTAGTAGTACCATGTGAAATAAGCTGAAACAGCGTATAAAATGGCACAACCCGTGCACAAAAAAAAAACCCCCTCCGATACATTTTATTTTTAACAGTATATAACACAAGTCATAACTATTTGAATGAATTTTTTATTTTAATTATGTATTATGTTTATGACATTTAGAAATATTCTGCCCCACTGTTATTCACACCAAAACATTATTACTGCATTTTCCAAAACAATACATATTTAGGAAGAGAAGTAAATGTTTTTAGAGTTCCCTTACGCTCACAAATATGCTAGTTGTATCAAAAGAGTGTTTTCAGGGAGGCAATTAAACCATTACCCTCTTATACAGCACGTTAAAAGCTCAGATTGAAGGTTATGAGTACTCTTTCTAATAAACCCAATACAGTAGAACCCCGCTAGTCCGGCTAATCCGGTTAGTCAGGAGTGCCATCTGACTGAGGACAGGAACGGGGTGGTGGTCGGCCCACGCGCCTGCGCCCTACCCGATTTTCAGTCACTAGCGTAAACAAAAGCTCAGTAGACCTTTGAGTTTTCACGAGTGCATTTTCGAGCTCTTTTATTCTAACGTTTTAGTGTGTCCGGCTAACTGCGAGCTTTTATAAACGTTCATTGTGGTAACACAGAAACGTAAACATATCACACTGTCTTTGGAGGAGAAATTAGAAGTGTTTGCAAGATTAGAAAAAAGAGAATCTCTACAGAAAATTGCAAGTTAAGTGGGAGTGAGTGTGTCTACAGTGAAAGACTGGAGAACAAATAAAAAAAGATCTACAAAACCAGGCACTGTCGATTGTAAATGAAAAAAGTCTGAAAGTTTGGAAAACTTAAAAAAAAACGACATCTGAACTTTTAGATAATGCTTTGTGGTTACGGTTTGAGCAAGAAAGAAGAAAAGGAAATCCATTATCTGGCCCAATTTTAAAAGAAAAGGCCGTTACCTTAAATAAAAAATTGGGAGACGACGACAAGTTTACAGCTAGTGAAGGCTGGCTAGACCGCTGGGTGAAACGCCATGGCATCAGAAATGTAATCATTTCAGGCGAGAAACTGTCTGCTGATGAGAAGGCTTCAACTGGATTTGTTTCTAAGTTTTGAGTCTTTGGTCCAGGAAAATAATTTAACTCCTGATCAAGTGTATAACATTGATGAGACAGGGTTAAATTATANCAGGAAAATAATTTAACTCCTGATCAAGTGTATAACATTGATGAGACAGGGTTAAATTATAAGATGCTACCAACACGAACGTTGGCTGCATTGGGAGAAGCTGTAAAAGGCATGAATCTTGCAAGGACAGGCTGACTATTGCTGCATGTAGCAATGCTAGCGGATGTCATACATTGTCACTTTTTATAATAGGGAAATATAAGNCAGGCTGACTATTGCTGCATGTAGCAATGCTAGCGGATGTCATACATTGTCACTTTTTATAATAGGGAAATATAAGAAACCAAGGGCTTTTAAAAATATTAATAATGTCCTCACGACCGGCTTACTATGTAATGAATTTCGCAAAGCTCACTCTAAGATCAACTCCAGATAGGAGATCACAATAACTAAATGGAGGAGGAGACAAAAATAATGCAAGAATTAACAAATATAAGGCTGAAGGAATTATGACCCAATCAGACACGGAATGACAGGATACAATGAAGACAACACATTTATAAACGTGGCAGAGTTGTTTCTGTACGATCTC
Organism: Clitarchus hookeri; assembly: GCA_002778355.1. Classification (NCBI taxonomy): domain Eukaryota; kingdom Metazoa; phylum Arthropoda; class Insecta; order Phasmatodea; family Phasmatidae; genus Clitarchus; species Clitarchus hookeri. The sequence continues at coordinate 61,208 of NQII01003578.1, forward strand.
CTACAATGTATTTTCCCAGGGCAGTATTGCTCTTAAACATGACACAGAGTGAAGGACAAGCCAAAAAGCAAGACCACTTACGACAGGAGAACAACGCTGCTAATCCACTTTACAAAGTAGTTTTTTTTTATATATTTGTGATGGTTTTATATTTTCTGAATTATATTTATGATTTTATTATTTAACAGTTTGTTGAATGAAGCAAAAGTTATAGGCATAAACAAGCATCTAAATGATGGCAGTCTTCGACATTCGTCTTGCAGCTTGTGATGTACGAACGTTATATTCTGATACACGTTATCTGAACATCAAAAAGAATCATGGCCATTAAATATGCTTACGTATATTTACATATATTAACGTGTAGCTGCGAACTAACATTAGTCAAAGTGTCCAAACCTAGTATATTTTTTTGCTGAAAAATACAGTTCAGTGTCCGTTGAATATGCATAATTATGTCACCAAGCATACTTGTGTACCTCTCTTTTTGATAAAGAAATTTAAAATTTTCTGAGCAGGAGTTGTTCTATGAAGCGCACGAAACATATCTGACCAACCATGAAGATGAAGTCTGAATCATTTTGCAAAAATAATTCAAGGCAAAGTCAAAAATACAAATACATACAAAAATAAAGAGAGAAAATTTCNCTGAATCATTTTGCAAAAATAATTCAAGGCAAAGTCAAAAATACAAATACATACAAAAATAAAGAGAGAAAATTTCGAACATACGTGTACATAGCTACCACTTAATAAAAAAAATTAAGCATGGGAAATTATTTATTATGACCAGTACTCACTTTCATTTACCAAACAAGGATAAAGAAACATTTTTTTTTGTTGTATGGTGTAATATAAGAGCAGTGCATTAGAGAAATAAATTAAAATGAAAGGTGCAGTGTGTATTATCAAAATTCAGTTATTTTTAATGGAGTGGTTCTTGGTTCTATGTACTTATTTGATACCATTATTATTTGATAGCAGCAAATACAAGACACACTATAAAAATAAAATAACTCTACAAATATACTTACATGTAAACCACCTAAGAGTTGCAGAACTATGGCAAGTCTGGTATGATAAAAAAATTAAATAACATAAAAATTAAGTTTGTTTAGCAGTACACAACTGATGAATGAATCATCCCATCACTTTTAAAAACATTTTCTTATGATCCACAAAGCAATAAATATTTGCTAAAAGAATAAAAAAATATATGTTTATACATTACAGTGTACAGAACAATTAAATATCTTTCAGGCACAAACAAAAATGATCGAGTTTAGAACAAATATGAGACCAAAAATGTTAAGACTTGGCATTAACAAAATACATATGAATATTGGGAAAAACAAAATTTGTTCCCCAATCCCTTGCAACACATTCTACACGTTCACACACTCTTTTCACCTAGCCACTAGCAACTGGCTACATTACACAAAACACGACCACTAGACGACACACACACTTATCGATTGCTACTGCATAGCTTAAACCATTTGATGAAAAAAATATTTTATCTGAACTATAAGATGTATAAAAAGAAAATCTGTACATGTAAAAACTTAACAATACAATAAACATAACACGTATCACAGTAAGTAAAGTAATTCACAGATGTTCATATCCGAGAGCTACACTGCTTTTCAAACTCTGAAAATTAGGATTTCACTTTTCCATACATGCACACGAAAAATGCAACACAAACATACAACTGATGAAAAACAAAGATAATTCTTTTTATGATAAAAAGGAACAAAAACTTTGGATACCTGAACATATTTCTAATCAATGTTTGTTTATAATGGGCAGTTTTATGGTAAATTAATATAATATTGGATAAAAACCTTACCGATAATAGATAAAAATGTTTATCCGGAAAACACAAAAAATTCAAATGCAAATTATTTTTATTTGACGGAGCAGTTGGAAAACATGTTCTGAACCAAGCAAAGGTTCTACAGAAGAGTAAGCTTACTTTTGCAACAACATATCACTGGTGCACGTCATATAACAAGTGTTCTCGAGTCAGTGTGGAGATAAACTGACCCTCAGCCTTTTGTCAAACCCAAGCAAGTACTCTTACGACAGATGATGGTTGTCTCTGATTCATGTACAAAATACTTATTTATTATTATTATTATTATTATTTCACAAATTCTGGTTGTTAAAGAGAAAAAAAAAATCAATAAACATTTTTATATAAACAAAAAAAAAGACAATATGACTGTAACCAAATTAGCCAAGTATAAGGAAATTAAAAATGCCATATCCTTTTTTTTTTTTAAAGAGGAAATCAACAAAACCATTTAGGGCTGTCATGTTTTACATTTATCAATCTTAAAATAACAAAATGCAAAATGATTTGTACATAATAAGCCATTTAAGAACTTTCTAAAATTAAAAAGAGGTGGTTTTTTCAAGCAATTAAATTCTAATATTATTCAGGAGGATGTCGTGCGACTGTGATCTCACTCAGATTGAATGTTGTTAATAGTTAATCAAGTAGGTACCAAATAAAATATTACACCTAATACCTATAAATGCTAAGAAGGAACTAAGGTCTGATATAACTCAATCAAAAAACAGGCCATTCACTAAAATATTTTTTTTTTCCTGTCCACTGAATGATGAATTATCACTAATAACCATTAACGGAGTAATATTTTAATGGATATTGGCACACACTTATTGAATCATAAAGATCATTAAATTTTTACTAAAATCAAAGAAAACTTGCCAGTTTTCATATGCCTGTGGTAATTACGGATACCTTCAGTTCCGCATCACTGTCTGAACAATTTAATTTTGTATGTAATCTATTTGCGTCAAAAAAAATTTCAAAAACTTTAATAAATTCTTTAACCATCAACCTTCAAATCTTTATCGTAGACAAAAAAAAAATATAACGTTACATGGATATGTTTATCTCTGACTAGGATAATGGCAATACGTACAACCGAACTAGTATTGGAAAAACTTGCACTTGAACAGATGCTTGCTCAAGCAGAGAAAAAAGTTCACAGCAATTATACACAAAAAAATTATTAAAAATTTAATTTTATTATTAATAATTAACATTTATAAGAAAAGTTTATTTAAATTGACAATATTACAATTTTATTATTTTTCTAATCAAACAAGTGCGTACCTTTGCAGACATATTTTCCTGCAGAAAATTATTGATGTTAAAACTTCTTATTTTGCATTAATTTACAGTATGTGACTCCAAAATTTAACATTTTCTTTATTAAAATATACGAAATTCTGTAGTTACATAACTAGGAAAAAGTTTTACAACTGGTTAGTAGATAGCAAAAAGTAATTAATAGCACTTTGTTGCTGGCTATGTCAATCTAAAGAAAGAAGCAAGCAACATTTGCTACCTCGCAAAAATTTGTCCCAACTTATTTAGCTATTCCAATCTCAGCAACACAATATTTGTAAACCAACATTTTTTCTTGGTAGGTATTCTTTAGGGACTACTCTAACTGTGATAAAGAGTATATGCTTTCATTTACAGATACGTCTTGGTGGCTAGTAAGCAATTTGTCTGGGTCTTCAATGGATGCATTTACACACTGTGGTACAATATATTAAAGGTAGTTCATAGTAATCTGAGTAAGTTTGAAAGCCCTGCTTGAAATCTATTCTTATTCACATTATGTGTTCTTTCGCCATATGTAAAATTAACATTGCCCTTCACGTATCGGTCACGTGAAACTGTGAAATTATTGGAAAAGTAAAGTAAATATTTTACAAGTTTGATAATTCTTACTCATATACATTAAAAAAAACCAAAATAAATAATTTCAGTACTCACAAATGTTTACGAAACCTTCTGTCATAACCAATTTTCCAGAGCGTATGCCGTTAAAATACATGCAGGTCTGGGCAGTGATATTTTTATAACTTTTGCAAGTCCATTACAATAAAACCTAACTTAAAAGCAGAAATTTAAACAGGCATACGAGATGCCAGAACAAAAAAGCAACAAAGAGATGACTTCACAGCTAGTAGCTTATATCTGTGCAAATTTAATATGTAAGAGTTTCAATAGGAATAATTATAAAAAAAACATTGTAAAGTACTATACATTGCATAGAGTATATATGTATTGGCTGAAAACGTATGGGGTATAGCTTGCAAAACTGGTACATTAAGAAAGCATGAGGCGGCAAAAGGTAAAATGTCAGCAGCATTAAACTGCAGGCATGCTTGGAAGAGGATGATGATGGAGGAGGGGTGGGGGGAGGGGCAGAAAGAGGAAGGGAGGAAAAAGGAGGAGAGGAGGAAAAAGGAAGGGGAGGAAAAAGGATGAGGGGGGAGGAAGGAGGAGGAAAGGGGAGGAAGGAGGATGGGGAGGAATGAGGAGGAGAAAGGAGGGGAATAAAGAAAGTGAGTATAGAGCAGCGCTCGAATGTAAGGGTGGAGAAAACGAGAAATCTCCAAGAAAACCAGCTGACCAGCAGCATCGTCCAGCAGGATTCCCACATGCGAAAATCCTGTGACCCGGTTGGAGACTGAACACTGTTTGCCTTGGTAGGAGACGAATAGTCTAAACTGCTACACCACCGCAGCCCCAGACGAATGAGGGAGGGGAAGGATGAAGAGTAACAAGAGGGGTAGAGGGGAGCATAAGGAGAGGGAAGGATGGGAATGGAGGCAGAGGGGGGAGTATGAGATAAGGGGGAGTGGAATGGATGAGGAAGGAGGTAAAAAGTGGTTGTAGTGGAGGGGGATGGATGAGGAATAAGGAAAATAAGGTTGAAGGAGGAGAGGGATAGCTGGAGGGAAACAGGGGAGGGAGAGGGTGATGGCTGAAGGAGATAAAGAGGAAAGGGGCAGAGGGAGGATGAAGGTGGTGGTGATATTCCAGAGCACTGGAGTCAACATGTAGAAAGACGGTGCTGGGTTAATTTAGTTTTTTGCACAAGAGAACTGGTACACTATTCTGTAACTTTAGTTTGCTTAATGATACTATTAGCATCTTAATGATAACTACCTGAAACAATAGTTGCTCGCAATTGTCTTTAAGTGGTGTTTTGTGAGGCATCTCTATATGCCGGTTTTTGTTATTGCACAAATGTTTGGTAACAATGTGGGCTATTTTGAAATAAACAATCTGCTAGCAGAATTTTTTTGGTTATATTACAGCAATTCTTATCACATAATATTGAAATTTAAAATTATAAATGGTATTCACTTCTTAATACATTTCTACGCAACATTTTTAGGTTCAGAACACCATTTTGATTTCGTCTCATAAAAATTATTATATGATAAGTGTGTTTACATTAAAACAGTAAAAAGTTAGGGAACGGAACCCATGGGGTTCCCTCCCCAGGAATGGTATAGTGCCCTGTAACACTTGTGTGTCAGTACTGGGAAAAATAAAAATTATTTACAACCACACTAAAACATGTGGTTTTTATGTACCATCTCTTTGGCTCCCTCCGCCATTCCTCTACCAATGGGATTTACAAGACACTAACAACTGCAGAAAATAATTACACCAATTATCACACAGTACAGTTCTGCTACAAAGTTGTTTCGCTACAAAGGAGCTAGAGAAATAGCATATGTAGGCCATCTTCTGCTCTAACACTGCCACTGTGTTGCTATAAAAATGAATTTTGTTGTATGTAAACAATATTTCCTAGCCTACAATAGCGCAAGCATATAGTATAGTCCATGTGCAACATTAAAGAAATTGTGAGAAAAAACTTAATGACAACGAAAATGAAAACTAAGGCTATGGAACTGCATTTGTCTAAAATTTTTTCCAAACAATGTCGCATGGTTTATGAAATACTGTATGACAATTATTGATAAATGGGTAGTTTGAGAACCCAAACATGGGATTTAAGGATGTTGGAGACAGATTTTTTCCCTAGGTTTTGACGGTATTTTATAAATTTGTGGCATGATGATAAATTATTAAATCATTTCAGAAATAACGTTAACGATTTTTTTTTGGCATAAACACAAACAATTTTAAACTTAAAAATCTTGATTTATTCAAATTTCAAAAAGTTATCGAAACAAAAGGTTAGTTTCAGTTAAGTGTTTCCTGAAATTACAGGAACGGCGTGTAGCAACTTCTTTGAAATCAAGTCACTCAATTGACCTTGTGGTTAGATATTTTGACTTTAAATTTTATCTCAAAAGTTAAAACTCGCATACAGGCAAATCACATAACAAATTTCAAAGAAATATCCTTAATGATGCACACCCCCCAACATCACGTCACAGTTTATCTTCGTTAACTCCCGAAATTTACATGCCAGCATAAAGTCACGTCCCGTTAACTCTTATGCAATATCTGTTTGGTGGAAATTTTTTAAAAGATCCTCACAGTTTGCTACATTTATCCCAGACAAAAAATGCATAAAATGCAAAGCAAGACTAAGTGCAAATATAGTGTATACAACATTCTCTCTATAAAAGCACTTTGATGTAAACTTCTAGAAGTTTAGTTGCTGCATTCGGTTGGGATGGTTTGGCGGTTACTATCTGCGTTAATGAGAAAATGGCGAAGTACAGGGGTTGAAGGGGAAACATTGTAATATGTTAGAAGTGACAATATAGCAGTATATAGGTGGCCGATAAGCAAGGACACACGGATGTAACCAAAAATTTTTTTAACAGGTAATGTTGTAGCAGTACCATTCTGTATTTGTTCATCTTTTAGGCATACACATGGAGGCCTATCAGTTATTTAGGCATTAAATTAACATATACACGCAGTGTATACAAGGTGCCAGTGAAACTTAGGATGTACACACAGCATGTACTTTATGAAACATTGTGTAACGTTACTTAAAATCCAATGTTGGATGTTTATATATTGCAATACTATCCTGGTTATATAAACTTTGTTGACAGATTTCATAAACATCTGTTGACAGACGTAGTCTCTGTTATGATTTGAAAAGAAATATAAGAGAGCCGGCAGAGAGTTGGAAAAGCAGTGCTATTAAGAGCTATATACCATTATTAACATATATATTTGTACCAACAGGACTGTGTACACACAATCGTTTGGCTGAAATTAAACAACCAAGTTTGGAGACGAATGAACTTTACTTCCCGTTTCGAAATACACCTTGCTAACCATACGAGTTGCATTGAAAACACAGTCGTATTGATTACGTTTCCACTGAGCAAATATACCGTTCAAATATAAGCATCATGTGAAGAAAGGAAAACATAAATTTGTAGAATGAAACTCATTTTTTTTTACAAATAATTCTGTGAAAACCAATAATGCAATCAGCGTTCTTTCTTTGTAAAAGCCTACAAAGAAAATTTAAAAAATGATATTGGTTACACACACAACTTGTTCGTAATGTTTCATAACAATACAAGAAAAGAATGCATTAGGTTTATAAAAAATGATTAGAATTTTTTTGCCCTATTATAGCAACCTGACCCTTACTTGCATGTGTACTGTACTCTTCTGCATATAACATACAAGGGGAAAACTGGAGCTCGTGGATTTCTAGACATACCTAATTCGGGGTGCATTACATATTAAAACAGTGAAAAGGAATTTGTTTCCTAAATTCTGTGCCAATCTATAAATAGTTTAATAGTAGTACCAAAGGGGTTGGCCAAAATCTTTCTTTAAGCCCATGCACGCACTCATCGTATCTGAAAAACCAATTACCAAATTTCCATGCTGATGAAAGACCCTGGCCAAATAATGAGTAGTAAAAACCGAACGATCGTACTTGGCAGCCCGCAGACATCCTCGTACCAAGTTTCTTGTGACAGGAGGCACTGTTACCACTTGGGACACGTCCTTACGGCGGGGTTAAGAAGACGCACGGAACCAACGTTGGGCCCGCACTGGCAACGTCTCTCTTTATTTCTCTCTCCCCCCAAGTAGAAAAAACCGTCCAGCTCTCCGTGAAAATACTGACTCGAGGCACGGCACATCGGCACCATGTTACGCAAGAAACGTCAACAGCGTCTATGCAATGCAGCCGTTAGCCATCCAGTGGCGGACCTAGGTAAACCATAGATACTTCGGTGTTGCCGTACACAGCAGATACAGACGGGTACAATCTTTTGTCTGGCAAACCTGTAACATTAAAACAGCAATAAATAGAATAACACTCCAATAAAAAAAAATTTCAGAATCTAGTCTCATCGAGATTGTACATACATTTAAAAATTACAAGCATGTATTTAAAAATTACAAGCACGTCCTAACGCACGTTTAAACAAAAAATTTTCCAGCATCAAAATACATCAAGATAAGTTCAAAAATAATTTTTGTGTATAATACTGACTAAGTGCTAGCTGTAAGCTATTATATAAAGTATACATCACTACTAAGAAATTCAAACCTGACAACCAAACGGTAATGTCAGTTTCTTTTGTTGGGGCTCACGTAACCTACATAGGTCAATGCAGTTTTGGCATCAATAAGGTGACAAGTACAAATTATTCTGGGAATTATGTTTATGCATGGGCTGAAAAATTGTTCAAATATTAACAGAAAAGTAAAACAATACTATTTACATATTAAAATTTTTAGTATCATTAAAAAAAAAAAAACATTTAAAACCGCTTGGTTAAACTGCAATATGTGTAGTGAAGGCTGTTCGTCTACATCATACATGGTTGGTAATGAAATAAAATACCTTCTATATGAGCGAAGGCATTTCTTTATTCTATACTTTAATGAACATCAAGTCGCTAAGCAAGCAAGCACAGTATAGAGTCAAAAAAAGTTTTGAAGCAATTTTTTTTTAAATTATTGAACACAATCTTGTACATTANTGCTAAGCAAGCACAGTATAGAGTCAAAAAAAGTTTTGAAGCAATTTTTTTTTAAATTATTGAACACAATCTTGTACATTACCAGGTTGTGAGTGTTACACATTGTATAAGTTTTCATGTCAAAACTACCTTGGATGAGATTAATGGTTTAACTAACATTTTTTTCAACACTGCTCGCATATTTCATTTTTCAAGTAAGCTCCAACAAGCTTGCCATTTAACAAAATCATTATTATTCACAACAAATTTGTATTAGTTTCCCTTAAATCATGGGGTCTATTCACTACCAGTTCGAGGTGTCCTACATGCCAAAGATAAAAACAACAGAACAGCAGCGCTACAACTGTCCTTAAGCTTCCCAGAAGCTATTCACTAAGCAGTTCAATCACCTTACCTTGCACTCTACTGTCCTTACTTAAGCTCGGGTATAGGGGGTTGTTTTAGCATGCTATTATCCTTAACAAGTTTTGTAAAATGGTAGATTTTGTTGCAATTGAGGTTAAGTCTCACGTAAAAACTGCAGCAAGGAAAAGAAACATTTTGAAACGTAGTTAAATATAATTTTAAAATTCCTAATTTGTAATCACTTCTAACAACAAATTATAACATATGACTAACATCACACTCGAGGTTACTAGCCAGGCCCTGAGCTCACCGGCCAGGGTCTTGCAACTTGACAGTTGTGCGTCGTGGGGCGTGGGAAAAGGCATTAGTTTGGAGTCGTAGGGGAGTCGTTGACCAGGCACCAGCGAGTGTGGATGCTTCAGTGCTGGTTGAAGTCCTGGTTTAAGCCTAGGCAGATCCTTCCCCCTGGCCTAGGGTACGGTAGTTAATTAAGAGATCGTTGTGCGCGCCACGGAACGTGAAGATTGGTGCATGAGCGTGGAAATGGCGAAATCACAGTGTAGTGATAAGTGCAACGTGTGATCAGTCTAGCCATTGCAGTGTCCCCCTTCTTGAGGGTCAGTCATGGTCAGGATGGGACGCAAAAAAAGTAAAGTGGTAAGTTTAGATTAATACGTCCCCTTAAGGTAGACGACCAGCATTAGTTATGTAGCTTAGATTTAGTCTATCTGGGCTACCCTGGCAATGGCACTCAAGATTAGATACTCAGGCCAAGTGTTGAAATGCTCAACTATTTAATTAATGTTTTGGCAGAGAGAGGTAGTAAGTGTTTCAGATTTATAATTTGTTAACGTGAAAATTCTACTCAGTGTGTAATTTAAGGCCTTGAACAATTAAATAGGAATCTATTTTATGGTTTTAGACATAACACCCCCCCTTTTTTTTTTTCATCAGTAAAATTTAATGTTTTAAAAGGTAGAATGTAGAATGATACATTTTTAGCTACACAACTCCCATGAAAACCTCTCGCAGGGTAGTATAGTGGAGTAAAGTGTGAATTTGCCAAACGAGTGCTAAAAGGAGCTTTGTCCCTATATAATATTTGTTATGATGTGGGTTCCACATATGGAACTGATTAGGGGAAGCAGCCTGCATTTGTGACAATATTTCTATACAAGAAGATACATTAAACTATTTGAACTTGGATTAGCACTTTGCAAAATGGGTTTCCATTTGATATGAAGTACTTTTTTGCTTAAAGAATAATGTTTAGTAATTTACATGAAGCAATAACAGAACACACACACACTAAAAGATAAATTAAGTTCTTAAAAACTAACACATTTTGCTTGAATTTTAATGCAAACATTCAAAACTATATAAAATTGATTACATAAAGCGTATTTAATACATTTAACAGCTTAAAATTAAAAACAAATTCACAACAAATAGAGTACATGCAAATCATTTGGGAACATTAACTGAGTTCTTTAAATGCCTAATGTAAACTCTAGATTTCTGAGGCTTTTGGTGAGTATCAATGTAAACTGGTTTACTATTAGATGTGATTCATGTTGACTTTTAACATATTAATAGAATAATCATTGCTAAATTAATTCATTATATTTTAACACCTGAGAAGTTTTTCAAATCCTATGTTGTATTTGTAAACTGGCAGTATCTTAAAACGTGCATCTCTCTTTTACTTGGCCCAAGCCAATACATAACATTTTAGTACACTATTTGTTGCAGGAAGAGAATGAATATGATATATTTCAATTTTGCTATGCACTGCTTACTTGATAAACATTCACGATATTCTGCTGTTTATGAAGACAACAGCAACATCAAGAAGGCCATAAAGCGGTGTTGTCAAATGCAGCATCGCTACACTTACAATTGATGAGAATTCATTAACCACAGCGCAAAGTAAATACCAAATTCACGATGGTGGTGTTAAAAAATATAGCGTGCAAGCTACTGACCTTAAAAGCCAAAAGTTAGTGAACAGAGACCTCCAGGGAACGTAAACCAAGGAAGCTGTATTTTGCTGCTAATAATTTACACTATAAAATGAGCATTACACAGCACTTATGGCACACGGAAAATGTTTTATCTTACTCTTTTCCCAGACACATTATAAATGTTACCATAGCCTATTTGAAGGACTCATTAAAATAATTCTCTTCAGAAAGTACCATTATACACACGCACTATTATCCTTAATTAATCATTGTTGTTGAGAACCAAACTAACGTGATTGGCATAGGTGTCGTAAAGAACCTCACAACCTCCCCCCTCCCAAATCCTCCTGCTTAAGTATGGATGGTCTCAAAACAGTGGTGCATATATGAATTAAAATGAATGGGGGACCAGACAAATGTGCTCTACTTAAGATGTTAAAACACATGTAAAATATTACATGAATACCTGATTACTGCTATCGTTCTATATTGTTGACGTACAGCATCTTGGAAATAAAATAAATTTACTACAAGTGATAAACTGTAATATCATTATAGTAATGTTTAACTATGACACATTACGTATATTTAAAATATGATGCATTACGCAGTTAGCAGTGGGTGAGATAATTACACTGTGCACTTTGTGACTTAGTTCAAGATTTTCGGGTATAATAAACTACAGTTTAGACATGTATTATGACGTAACTTGGAGTTTGAAACAAAAATACTTTAATGTATCAGAACAAATTAAATGTAAAAACAAACCATTTATTATATTTTTTTGTAAAATTTCAAATTGCCTGTTTTGATACAATCTAGAGAAGAGATGTATGAAGCAATATTAGGTACTTAAACAATAAAAGAAAAACCCAATCCACTACATCGTGATAATACAAAGTGCACTTCACCATGAATTGCCGACAAACACACGCGTTGGAACCAAACACTCATACCCAAGAAACAATATCCCACTCTTATTAACTGGGTTACAGAAATAACATGTCCAGCCAGTCACCATTAAAACATTCCATTTGCTAAACAATCATACATTCGTCCTACGTGGCGCGTAAACTAAACAACTGAAAACGAGGGAAAGAATTGTGGGAGTCAAAACAAAAACCTATTCAGTGCATATGAAAATATACTACCAAATTTTACTTTCGTGCCTCACTAATAAAAATGAGTTTTTGTTTGTTAAATTCAACACTTTCCCCTTGAGGCACTAAAGGTTAAAATTTGCACATAAAAGATATACATTTACATAACACTAAACTTTTCTAGCAGTGTGCTAGGTATCCATAAGCCACAGAGATACAGACAGCAGTTTAAAAAAACATTAAATAATATTGTAAATGCTATAAAAAAATCACATAACCTGACAACCAAATTCACACTGGTTAATTAAGAAGGCGTGATACATAAATTAACGCTGACCACATTAATTTAAGTTCACATGTTTCTGGAAGCCTATGTAGAAAAATTAACAAACTGCAATTCTAAATAACGCTTTGGCCTACTTTACGAGCGAATAGCTTGGTGGAATGATACATGCCTGTAGTGCTGCACCTTACGCTGCAATAAAAAGTGAAAATTCACAGAGAATGAAATAGCCACATAGTAAAGCTTTTCGATGGCAGAATATTTGCCCACACAGTTAACGAAAAGTATAAACTACGATTGCAGTTTCTTACTTCACCTGTGCAGGTCTCCAAAAGACTTCAGAATTGTATAATTGTGCTGAGTGTACCATGCCCTACTAAGCAAGACACGCAAGATTCAATTTCCTACAAAGGCACCAGGGTTGGCAGTGGTGGTTTTCTCAATAAAACCCATATCAAAAGAATCCAGGCAGGTTTTATGGGGTAAATTAAATAACATTGCATGGGTTAAACTGAAATAATGTTGCATGTGTTATAACTCTGCAACGTCAACAAAATATATGGAAAGAATGTGGTCGCGGGTCTTGCCCTTACTCAAGGAGATAGGAAAAGTGGCGGGGAAGTTCTAGCGAGCCAATCACAGCGAAGCAACAGTGTCACCGATACCTACTGTATAGTCTGTGCGCATCTAAAGCGAATGCGCCAGTCTTGCGGGAAGTATTCACTAAAGAGGAAGTCGTGACATTTTCAAATAAAAAAAGGGCCTATTATTCACTGTGAGGTGTGTGAGAAATAATTGGTAAAGTAATTGAGTTTTTTGATAATGAGAAAGTTTATGGAAGGCATACTTATCCCATTTAAAATGCCACCAAACGAGCAGCAGCTGCGATAGGGAAATCTGTGGACAAAATATGAAAGGAAATGAGTTAAGACTGCTGCAATATCACTGTAATTTGAATGCCAAAGAATATATCTGGAACACTGTCAAGTCATGTGTAGCTGGTAAAAATGCATTGCAAAGACCCAACCAGATAAAAGCATTGACAGACAAGGCTATAAATCGTATTTCAGAAAAATACTGGAAATGTTTTTGTGTTTTCAGATTTGCTCCTATCAATTATTTTAGCCTTAATAAAATTTTTGTGTTATTTTCAGGAAATGCTTGAAATCGTATTTGCATGCATGGCAGTTTATGCAATTCAAAACAGCATAATTAAAAAAAAAAAAAAAAAAAAAAAACAATAACAGGGGTTAAAAAAAAGATATTGTGTATACTTTGAATGCAATTTATTGTTAATACAATATTATTTTTACTGAAAATATTATTAATCATGCTTTAGATTTATAGATTGTGCTCTCTCGTATTTATTACTGAACACCAAGCAGATGTTTTCCTGTCACTCGAACAAATCTATCTCACTGAAAATTTAAACCAGTCTTTTGATATAATATTATTTGCCTCGAACGCACATTATAACAAATGTCGCTGTGAAGTATCTGTACACTCAGGGAGCATTAAACCATTGAAACCTCGTATGCCATATGATAAACGGTTGGGAAACCACACTACCATTTTCGACATTCCTGAATGTGTCGCAGACAGTCCGCAGTAGGTTCCACTGAGTGTACCTGTCTTGCCCGCCGCGTGTCGCGCGAGGAGTGGAAGAGCTGCACCACCCCCTCACGAGGTCGTTTGTTAATTTGGTCGCACAATAACATGAATATTATCGCATAATTAGTTTCACACATTCTTGCAAAGTACGTCATTACCGATGCTATGTTACTTGACTAAAGTCAAAAAGTAAAACAATTAAAAACTGCCCGTGTTATAAATGATAAAACTTCTACAAGTTTGTGAGTTTTCTTCAATCCCACCTTGTTTCTTAGTTATGACAAAACACAACAAAAAAATCTGGTTCGTATAGTATCTAATCATATGAGTATCTAATAAGATCAGAAAATAATTCGCACACNACACAACAAAAAAATCTGGTTCGTATAGTATCTAATCATATGAGTATCTAATAAGATCAGAAAATAATTCGCACATGTAAGCAGTAACAATTTTTATATTTTAAGATCTTCTTTGTTGCAAATGCAAGCATTAATCCCCTGTGAAAAAGAATCTCTTTCCAAGCTGTATGGGTCAAAGATATGCCATCGCTTCAAAAAATGCCACAATCAGTGGTAAAAATTCTGGATTAGTGTCCATTACATAAAACTATCCAGCTCATGGTTCACTGAAGAATAACATTTCTTAATGCATTTACAAAAATAAACACACATTCTTTCTACTATCCCTGAATTATCACTTATGCAATGTCTACCTTTCACTGCGAACATCAATTTTCAGTGCTTCAATCCATTACCTAGGATTTTATTTTTTGGCTTGAATTTATTACAAAAGCACTCTAGAACTTTTAGAGTTGGTAAAAACTCTGATTTCTCCAAGGTGAAAATTACACTTGTATAATTTTTGTTAATGATACTACCATGTCGCTGTGTCTGGACCTACTTACATGCCCCTGCAATGGCACCTTCTGGGTGATCAATTTTTTTTTACACGAGTGTGTTCAAAAAAACACACTTCAGTTATAACATTAGTCTTTATAAACAGTAAGTTCAGTGGTTTGTGTAACTTACATTCCCCCAAAAAACCATCAATTTTATATAAATAATTACAGAAATATGATTATTTACGTTATTTTAAATAACTACAATCCTAGGTTAGTTAAAATCGCTACAATCCTAGGTTAGCTTAAAAATGTAAAATAGTGATTCACCCATCGTGGGGTTAGGTTCTTTTTCGATTAGGTGGGCACATATTATGCAATTAGTCATACGTTAACGACGCTACTATAGTCGTGTTCTGCGTTACCTACGAATACTCCAAGGTTAGTATAGAAAGAATGTGAAATTGTGCTGTATAAACGTCCGGGAAAAGCCTTGTTTGACTTACGTAATATAACTACATTTGCACGTTAAGCTACCGGATAGAATTTGTGGGTTTCACACTAAACTACGAATTTAGGATTTTAGGGATTTAAAGGAACGTAAAACCCACACAAATAATATAAATGCACTCACCAATGTAGGCGGGTTGTACATACTCTTGTCAATGGCCCATTCAACGTCAGATCACTAGATGAAATCACAGTTTTCACGAAGCACCACATACGCGAATATAACGCACTGAAACACTCATTTACAGCCGAATATATATACAGAAGCACTCGTTAATAGGCTAATATAACGCAGAAACGTAGTCTTGCTTGCTGTTTTTCCATCTTAAATCATGAACGAAGCACCATCGAACTGACCACGACCGCTGCCTGCATGCATACTAACGTATGACCCGTAATGATTTATGCGCCCGGTAGATTGCGTGAATATGCAATGCGCAGCCATTATTAATGGCGGCAGACGTTAATAGGCGTAAACATCAACTTTCGCGATTTCTTTAAATATGTTCTACTTATTTTAACATTACGCCGTCTTGAATATCAACAAGGTAAGCTATGCAGAACCCGTTAATGCAACTTTTGTTGGCATAAAACGTTTCGTTCAAAACGTAAACAAACTGTCAGAAACAGTCACCTCACAAACTTGTTCAATTTTTTAAAATATGTTGTACTTATTTTAAAGCTATGCCCCCAATATATTCGTGTTCTACGTTATTAGTAGAGTCGAAATATACCACTTTCTGGAGTTTTTTTTTATTATTTTCAGAAAAGCCCCTAAACTAGATATTTACCATCTTATCTACAAACAGTTTAAAATTAACGATCTCTTAGGCCTATAAAATTACCATTATGCAAAGCACTAGTTTGACAAGGAGAAAACACCTAAAATAAACATTAATCTCACTACCTGTGACATTAATATGTTAAATTAATTAGAATTTCAGAAAATTAGAGCCTGTTCGTCAAAATAAAATTTGTGATAAAATTTCTACTATAATTTCCAATGTAAACAAATAAGAAATATTATACTGTCAGTTGTAAACATTGCAAAAGAATCATAATATTTACCAGCATAAGTGTCGAATTAAAATTTGTAAACAAACATGCAAAAAAATTTTCTCTTAAAGTGTCACATGGACAATTTAGGAATTCTTGTAAAGAATAAAAAATATTTGTTACCAAATAGTTTTTTTATTTACTTAAGTACTCTATTACATTTGCTGTGTTCTTTGAATTCAGGCGGGAGTTTGTTAAATAATTTAATTGCTGTATAGTATGTATGTACCTTTCTTATACATGGATAAAGTATTTGTTGGGCAGTGAATATTATTGTGGGTCTTGGTACAGTGGATTTCTAAGTTTACCTAAAACTTGACGCCCCACCTAGTGGGTGTTGTTAGCGTTGATCGNGCAGTGGATTTCTAAGTTTACCTAAAACTTGACGCCCCACCTAGTGGGTGTTGTTAGCGTTTATCGACATGGGAGACTTCCTTGCCGCTCCTACGGCTGGGAAGTAGACGTCCTCTTGATGGGGTTGCTGTTGGGAGTGGTACTACTGGCTTGTGGCAAGTAGATGATGGCCCGCTGGGCCTGTGAAGGAGCGTAACTGGGAGCTGGCCTAGTTGGAATCCTAGTGGGTGTGTAGCTTGACGATTGGGCTAGGTGGTGAAACACCCTGTCAGGGGTTGAGGGCCTGGTATATGTTACTGGCTTCTTTGTTGGTGTGGGAGGTAGTGGTGAAACAGCACGAGGGACGTGCCACNCGGCAGACGTTAATAGGCGTAAACATCAACTTTCGCGATTTCTTTAAATATGTTTTACTTATTTTAACATTACGCAGTCTTGAATATCAACAAGGTAAGCTATGCAGAACCCGTTAATGCAACTTTTGTTGGCATAAAACGTTTCGTTCAAAACGTAAACAAACTGTCAGAAACAGTCACCTCACAAACTTGTTCAATTTTTTAAAATATGTTGTACTTATTTTAAAGCTATGCCCCCAATATATTCGTGTTCTACGTTATTAGTAGAGTCGAAATATACCACTTTCTAGAGTTTTTTTTTATTAATTTTAGAAAAGCCCCTAAACTAGATATTTACCAATAATATCACTTCTTTTCACTCATATGGATGTATACCAACAAAACAACACAACTACCAATGATGCACGTTCGAGTTTGGATTAAGCTACCATGCACGTAAGTTCTGCTTTCAAAGTGCCAACATGGCAGAAGCGACAGCTATAGCAGCACCATGATGTAACCCACTCTCACGAAATTACACTACTTCGTTATACGCATCCGTGGATTGAACCAAACGAGAAAAAAAATGTACGTGTTTATGTTTTGTTTCAAAGGTTATATCAGCTACTGATTTGTTTTAANTTGAACCAAACGAGAAAAAAAATGTACGTGTTTATGTTTTGTTTCAAAGGTTATATCAGCTACTGATTTGTTTTAAATAAAATATTCCAGAAAATGTGCGTTAAACTGTGCAGCTTAGTGAGATCCTAATGCCATATACTTTTCACTAAATGAGAAAAACAATGTAATATTTGTTTATGATGTGCCTACCAAGTTTATGTTGATGGCTTATTTGTTTTCAGTAAACTTTGGCTGTCTCGANTAATATTTGTTTATGATGTGCCTACCAAGTTTATGTTGATGGCTTATTTGTTTTCAGTAAACTTTGGCTGTCTCGTTTTTAAAAATAAACTTTCCATGTTCAATTATGTAAGTTGCAAAGTATGGTCAATTGTTGTTGTCATCCTCTTTCTTGTACCACATATTCCCGAGCATCTTGCCGAGGTCCATAAATCATTCTCCTTCTTTATTTCTGTCTCCCCACTTTCTNTGTACCACATATTCCCGAGCATCTTGCCGAGGTCCATAAATCATTCTCCTTCTTTATTTCTGTCTCCCCACTTTCTGGTCGGTATTCATACATTCATGGTTCCAATTCGTAGTTCATTTCCATAGCCATGGCCATCATCACACTATCCAACCTTTCCGAGGCCTGTTTCTTTATCGAAAGCATTTTAGTGAACCCACTACTGGCTTGCTAGGCCTATTGCAGCTTCACCAGAGCCCCTTTAACCGCAGTTTTTCAAGGTTCCTGCAGAACCTTCACATCTACCGTAGTGGTCCCGGGGCCCGCAAGTCCCCGATGTACTTCCTCCTTGCAGGCATTCCCCTTATTTTGTGCCGTTTCATGTCTCCTGCAACTTGAACATGCGGTTGGATTTATGGAAATTATGTTTTGAAAGATAACCGAAATTAATAGGCCTCTATGACGCCCATATTTCTGGATTATATTTTTTTGGAAAAACTGTACCTGGGAAATCAATATGTATGTCTTAAAAATGTTTCAATGATAGCATCATCAAGACAGAAACACAAACACACAGCATTTCAGTTAAGGTGGCCACAAACCTAGCGCTTGACTGTGTTGCAGTGTGTTTGAGATCCCAACTTTTTCGGACTCCAGTAAACGTGCACCCAAAGTGCTTATCTACGAAAAGAAAAAAAATACTTCAGACTAGTTGCGTATTGTCCTTTCAAGACATCATGAACTTTAGAAACATTAGTTTAATGCTTTCCAAAATGGAATAAAGGTGAAAATGACTTTTTCAGATTACTGTTTCTCAAAATATATGAACCAAATTAATGTGAAAATATGATATAGGAATGCATTGGACTTTGCCACATTGTGGAGTCCAATAAAATGATAAGGTCACTGCTTAAAGTCCCTTAGTTCCAGCTGTGTGACAAGAACACTGCACATTAGTTTACAACTTTGGGCATAGAGGCACTATCTCTTTACATGCAACTACTTGCATCACTCATAGTGTTTCAATGAATTTTGCTTCGCACACACCCCTAACTAAGCTGCAGCCTTCAGTCCACATTGTAAGCATCTATAATGACATGTTTTGGGTGGTGGCTACATAGATTACGCTGGCAACTCCTAAAATGAGTGCTCCAGCATTTGACTCCCTAAAGGTACAATGCCCTCAAGAAGAGAACTACAGTTGAACAATATCTGTGCTTCTAACAATTTATTACAGTCATTCCAAAGGATACTGATTACAATAAGTGTAACTATTCACACAATTAATGATCCACGAATATCACTTTTGTTTACCAACACACTTCACATGTGATATACTAAAAATTAAAGTGTAGGCCAAAATAATGACATTACTAAGCTTACCCTCTTAAGAACCTATTCAAACTGTACACAGACATTTTTAGTAATGCAGCTGTTTTATTGAAATATTTGGTGGGACAGATATAAATGTTTTATTTGATGTTTCATAAGAAGATACCTGCACAATGCCACTTAAAGCTCTAAAATGAAACAAATGTACTAGTTACTGACTAGTCATAAAATTAATATACTTAAAGAACCAAAGAGTACATACTAACTAGATGGCAGCAGTAGTTACTTATTATGATATAACAACACATCCACTATATCAAATAAGTATACACATTTAAATTATACATAAAATCTAAACAAATTGAATACCCAACATATTCATGGAGGTGATAATGTTTAACAGTGTTCAAACTCTTGGTTAACAAGTCAGCTGGCATCTCATTTGTCTCAAGTATTTCAGTTCTACAATTTTATTACTGACACATTCTCTACAAAAATGATAGCACACATCAATGTGTTTAGTTCGCTTATGGTAAACATTATTTACAGAGAGTTTAAGTGCCCCTTGATTGTCATTAAAGACAGTTATAGGATATAGATCTCCAGTTATTTCACGCAAGCTGCGCAAATATATAGCTTCCTTGACACGCTTCTGTGACACCCATGTATTCTGCTTCTGTGCTTGATAAAGCTACGGTTTTCTGTTTCATTGTTTCCCACGAGATTGCACACCCAGCCAATACAAAGCACAATCAGCATCAACAAACCCTTCTAACTGCAGATTTCCGTTTTTTCTATATAACTCTGGTTTTACGAAACAAAAGTTTAAGTACCTCAGCACTCGCTTAGCATACAACCATGTTTCCTGATTATAAAAGTTATTAAATTGGCTTAAGTAACTAATCGCAAATGCTATATCAGGCCTAGTTAAAACCGCCAAATACATAAGACTTCCAATAAGCTGTTGGTATGGTATTTGGTCTTTACAATTTTCCTCTTTATTAATATTTAATTTAGCCTCTAAAGGAGTATCTGCAATTTGACATTCTGCCATATATGGAATTTTTTTAAATAATTGGTCTATATAATTTTTCTGAGTCAAAGTAATTTCACCTTTAGTTTTGTCTACATTTACACTCATTCCAAGACATTGCTTAACCACTCCTAAGTCCTTGATTTTAAACTGTGACTCTAATGCATTATTTTAAAACACAGTTTCATTATCATCATTAGAAAAAATAAAGAAGTCATCGACATAAAGTGTAACAATTGTTCTGCGACTATTCATACTTTTGGTATACAAACAAGACTCTATCTTAGAACGCTTATAACCCATTTTGATGAGACACTCATCGACCTTCTTGTACCATGCTCTTGAAGACTGCTTTAAGTCACAAATGGCCCGTTTNTAAGCCATAAATGGCCCGTTTTAATTTAAGTACTTTTCCACAACTTTTTGTTACAGGAAAACCATCTGGTTTTTGCATATAAATTGTTTCCTCAAGCTCTCCATTCAAGAAAGCCGTAGTCACGTCAAGATGTGTTATATTTAAACCTAACTGAGCAGATAATGCAAATAACAATCTCAGTGTTGTATGCCAAACAACTGGTGAAAATGCCTCTGAATAGTCCACACCTTGTTTTTGCATATAACCACACGCCACGAGCCTAGCACGATAACGACCATTATTATCATCGTCATATATCTTTCTTAGAACCCATTTGCAATTCACAACCGTACCACGTNTCTGAATAGTCCACACCTTGTTTTTGCATATAACCACACGCCACGAGCCTAGCACGATAACGACCATTATTATCATTGTCATATATCTTTCTTAGAACCCATTTGCAATTCACAACCGTACCACGTTTTGGAGTATCTACCAACTCCCACGCACTATTATCATCAAAACACTTAAGTTCTTCATTCACAGCCTTTAACCACTGCTCTCTTTCAGGTCCTTTTAGTGCTTCTTCCGGAGATAAGCCACTCGCATCATCAAATACATTTTCATCAACGCACATATCTGAGAATCCTAAACGATCTGGTTTCTTTCTGCTCCTCATCGGCATGTTTTCTGGTTCAGTTGTTTCAGTAGTATAATCAGCATCTTCATCTTCACTTGGTATATACAACTCATCAGATGATTCTACCACTGACTCTTTATTTTTTGCAGAAGTGTCCCCCACTGAATCTAAACTTTCTTCTTTTTGTTCAGCATTAGGTGTGCTCTAATTTACTGGTATGATAGCTTCTTCTTCCATGATGATGGCATCTCTGCTAGTTGTCATAGATTTAGTCCTTGGGTTGTAAAGTAATTTTCTGGAAATCCCATCAATATATGTTTCTCTGACTTCTTGTCCCATTTTTGTCTTCTTTCCTTTGCTATACGAACCATCACAGTACTGCCAAATATTCTCAGATGGTTTATGTTACGTTTCCTTCCTGTCCACATTTCAAATGGCGTTTTTCCATCCAACACCGATGCTACAATTTGATTCTGAAGATAAACAGCTGTGTTTGTTGCTTCAGCCCAAAAATCTTTGCCTAAGTTTGCGTCAAACAGGGACCTCGCTTTCTCCACGATTGTGCGATTACAGTGTTCACATAATCCATTTTGCTCTGGTGTGTAAGAGTTTGTTTTATGATGATTAATCCCTTTCTTTAGCAAGTATGTATCAAATTCTCTATTACAAAACTAACCTCCATTGTCACTTCTCAATGTTTTGATTCTTTTGTTGGTTTCATTTTCCACTTTTGCTCGAAATTCCTTAAAACAAGTCAAAGCTTCGCTTTTGTATTTTAGAAAATATACAAATATCATGCGACTATAATCATCGACAAACAGCATAAAGTATTTAGAACCATCAATGGATTCTTTCTCCATAGGTCCACAAATGTCTGTGTGAACTACTCCGAGTATCTCATTACTTCTTGAACCAGCATGAGCAAAAGGCAGTCGACTTTGCTTACCTTCACAGCAAACTGTGCAAGATGACTCACTTATGTCAGCTTTTTCATCAAGGTCAATACCCTCTGTGGCAGTTTTCATTTTTTCAAATAGTTGCTATTTATGTGACCTAACCTGCGATGCCATGTGTTTGCAGACACCACGGATGCAGCCAGTACACGTTTTGGCATTCTCAACTAGTAAACTCCATTTATTAATGAAGACGTGGCCACTAATACACCATTTGCATTGTAAACATCGCAACCTTTCCCGGTAAACTGTAGTTTATTCTCGTTGCTAATTAACTGGCTCACTGATAACAGATTAGTCGTGAAATCTGGTACACAGAATGTGCCTTTCACTGGCACCTCAAACTCACACTCTTCAGTTTTTCTTACAATATTGACATTGCCGGTGCACAAAACCCTAACTTTATTGTTGTTTGCAACAATAATTTGTTTATTTTCTAGGTATGAAGCATTCGTAATCCAACTTTCGATTGCAGTCAAGTGCACACTTGCACCAGAGTAAATGTACCACTCATCTTTGCCAAATTTCCCGCTTATAAACACTGCACTGAATGTGTTTGTTTACGAAACATCTTCTTGTCATTTGAGCTGCCAGAATCATTTGACATGCGCTTCGGCTTTTCCTCCATTTGTAGTTCTGTCTACCTTGACAATATTCTTAGGTTGCCACTTCTGCGAACTCGCAAATGCGCCGCTAACTTCATTACGATCTTTTACGTTCACATCCGTTTCCATATCCAACAACTTTGATTTAATGGCGTCTGTTGTGATGGGAATTCCTGAATGCTCAATGGCCATAATCATAGGGGAACATTTTGCCATCAATCCGGCTAGCAATAAGCATCCGATCCACTCGTCACTGATGTCAAAACCGGTCCCACATAACCTCTGACCGGTTTCTACCATTTGTGTTTCATACGACGTCATAGAATTGCAGCTTTCCAGGAAAATCAAAATTAAATTCCGCAGTAAACTTATTCTTCTAGAAATACCTGCNACTTTGATTTAATGGCGTCTGTTGTGATGGGAATTCCTGAATGCTCAATGGCCATAATCATAGGGGAACATTTTGACATCAATCCGGCTAGCAATAAGCATCCGATCCACTCGTCACTGATGTCAAAACCGGTCCCACATAACCTCTGACCGGTTTCTACCATTTGTGTTTCATACAACGTCATAGAATTGCAGCTTTCCAGGAAAATCAAAATTAAATTCCGCAGTAAACTTATTCTTCTAGAAATACCTGCNACGTCATAGAATTGCAGCTTTCCAGGAAAATCAAAATTAAATTCCGCAGTAAACTTATTCTTCTAGAAATACCTGCGTCGTTGAATAGAACCTTCAGCTTGTCCCACAGATCTTTTGAGGTCGTCACAATTTTAATATGAACGAATAACGTCGAGTTGATAGTCATGATCAGTTTAGCATTGGTCTTCGCGTCATCTGCGGCTTCTACACTTTTCCCGGTAATTGGTTTAATGCAATGCAACGTGCCCTCCAGGATTAGAAAATTCTCCGCTGCGAAAGTCCACTCGCTGTAGTTTTCCCGACCCTTCAACTCAGGTACGTTGACTAGATAGTTCGATGCCATATTTACTGCTTACACGAATACAAATAGAATCACTACAAACTTCTATCACTGTCATGTACCGTCGTGAGAAATACAGTTTCTGGTGTTTATTTTTACTGGAATTATGGGTCTGGACCCATAACCTAAAATGAAACAAACGTGCAAGTTACTGACTGGTGATCGAATGAGTATATTTAAAGAACCAAAGAGTATAAACTAACTAGATGACAACAGTAGTTACTTATTATGATATTATAACAAGCTCCACTTGGAAATTGTGTTTCATGTAAAAGATAAACGAAAACGATGGCGAGCTTGTATGAGGCTCACAATATCACTATGCATTTTGGTGGATGTCTAAACTGTAAACATTTCATTTGGTATAATTTTTAAAAATAATTTTTAAATTTTAATACTTTATATGTACAACAATAGTATAATATTGACTTCATAAATAACATTAATCGAAAGAAATTACACACACTGCCCTACGTAGTCAGTATAAATAAATAATAAAAATCTCATTTGGTGAACATTAAAGGTATTAAGGCACGTCTAAACTACTATAGAGACTTATTTGACAAGATTTTTATGTTGGCAAAATATATGCAAAAAACAGTGAAATGAAATACCTCTAAATGCGACACCAAGGAACTCGTAGTTTTTTTCGAAGGATAACGTGTTGTCATCACAGTCTAGGATTACTCGTATCCGTTCCCCGACCTGCAAGAATGAATACTGTTAGCAGTAATCAATACTGAATGAGAAATCTTAAAAGCACACACACAAACATCATTGAGCTGGGAAAAAAACCTGGCTAAGGGTAACACGTGCTTATTATTAACGTCTCCCATTCAGGACACAACTTATTTTATTTAGAACATAGTATATAGTACATTTTACTGTCGGCCAATATTATAGGGCACATTTAAGCTACGAGGCAATCATTATGCCAAACATTGATTGATTTATTGAACAAGCAAGTTATAAAAATATTGATAAATAGCCTTTAATACATAATTGTAACAAAAAATAAAGGTTTCTCGAAACATATTGTGACTGTTTCAGCCGACACATGCAAATAGGACTCAGTCTCTGTTTCCTTAGGAAGATGTTAATTTTCAAGGTATAGAGACCCCAAATTATTATATAAAAAAAGATTTACCAAATTATGATATATTTTCCGCTTTCTTGGAATACAAAAATATCAACTCCCAATATGGGATTACAAAATCTATTAAAAAACTGTACTAAAATCCCATGACTTCAAACCCCCCCCCCCCAAAGATATAATAATTAATATACATCTTTTTCTCTTTTATACAAAGAATTAAAAAAGGAGATTACATATCTTTTAATAACTATGCAAACAAACCCCACCCCCTCCCATTTAAAACAGAGGAACAGATGTTCCTTCCCTAATAAAGTCCCTGGCCTGTCTCCCAGAGCAGGGGAGAACACAAGTCTTTTATACAATTCTCTCGTCATCTTCTCAAACAATTTCCGACATTCACAGAGTGGAAACGTCTCCTGGTGGCATCATGGCTGGCTGGCATCACGTTGTCGTGGAGACATGCAGGGGAGAGAAGGGGCAGCAGGGGAGGCTTCGAAGCAGCACACTAGCGCGCCATTACACTGAGATTGTCTAGTAGTGAAAACCCAAATTAATGCAGCTCAAGAGTAAGCCACCAAATACCAAGCTAACAGGGAAGCTGTTTCACCTAACAAGGTGCCGAGGGAAGCCTCTCAGAATGATAAGAAGCAGGGTTCGGGAAGTTCAAAAGCTGGGATATCGAGTTGCCCACATAGACCAGCATGAGAAAAAGGGCGGAACCAAGACATACCCTAAGTGATTAGGGGCCCGCATCGTAGTCCAAATATACTGCCACCACATTACAGCTATTCTAGACATCGCAGCAATGGGTAATTTTATCCACAGCCAGTTATTAATTCCTGAATAGAAACACCTGGTAAAGACCAGATCCCAAGTGATCCAAATGGATCAGCTCAAGTTCCAACTGGCGGAAAAGGGAGTCCTCGCTTACCGGTATCCACAAGCATAAAAACAACCGAGAGCGAGTTCTTTTATGCTCCATGCTTAGGAGAAGAAGTGATTCTCGGACAACACTGGCTGATGGACCAAGGGTGTGTTATCAACTGTGGCCAAAAAAAGGTTGTATTAAGGAAATCATTGTAGGATGACCGTAAACAAGGAAGCCCCAGCAAACCCGCTGCTGTAACAAGAAACCTGCAGCGAGGAAGTAAATCTTAAGTGCTGACCACCTGGCCACCCTATTAAGGGTACTCAATATGCATGTGCCCATATTCAAGCATACCAGAACTTTAAACCTAAATACAGCCATTAAACACGAGATATGGCCTAAAGGACCAGAATCCAGTACAGTGGATCCTCTATCCATAGAATTTCAAAGAACTGATATAAAAATTCTATAGATGCAAACATTCTGTAGATGTGGGAGAAAAAAAAAAACCAACCTACCTCATTATACTTTATGTTGAACATACTGATAGGCCTATGTTATGTATTTGTCAAGTTTGACTAAAAAAAAGAATTCAAATGGGAATATTAAAGAAAACATTCATAATACAGTAGAACCCTGTTATAAAGTTCTCAAGGCAACCAATAAGTGTTAACCTAATATGTAAAAAAAACAAATAATCTACTCTTAATTTTTTCTGGTATACACACACTCAAACTTAATTAAAAATTGTATTTAAACGCCTCTTTTGAAACCACACGCACAGGAAATAGCTGCAGAAGTAATATCCACAGAGCAACTACAACAGTCGCAGTTACTAGCTAAGAAATAAAAAGTCTTGAATATTTTGATTGATAAAGTGCAATTATTAGGGTTTCCTTAATTTTGCATTGCCTTTTTTGCTAACTTTCTGGGCATATTTATTGGAGTTACATTTATACAANATTAGGGTTTCCTTAATTTTGCATTGCCTTTTTTGCTAACTTTCTGGGCATATTTATTGGAGTTACATTTATACAAATAAGAATTTGTAATTTTCATGAAAAAATATTCAAGTGAAAAACTTGCGAGTGTTGTTGGCAACATCACATCGCGTATCAATATCTCGAAAATACGGCACCGCTGTTTCTTGTGGTTGCTGCTGCTCGTTACCAACATGGCCACCGCCGTAAACATTGCAATTTCTTGCTGAACATCTAATAAAATTTCGACAGTACATATTTTATACACATATATACTGTATTTCCACATTTTTTTTTTGTATTTCGTGCTTTTTAAATACATGATGTGTAGTCTGAGACTACGCGTGTCTACTGTTATTATTAATTATTTTTTGTTACGAAGTACGAGTTAAGTGCGACATTGTGACGAAATCACAAGGAGGTTATTTCCGAAGCGGTAAATTACATAAATAGAACTAAACGCAGGGCAGTGAGACGCAAGCGAAAACAATGTGGTGAAAATATATTTTATTCGTGTTATCTATTAGTATTACTTGCGCATGTGTACATAATGTACTGTGTACGGACTTCGTATGCCATGGCGAGCACAGTTTCGCGTGTGTAGCAATTTGTTACTCCTGTGTCAATATTGAACAAGTAAAATTTAGCTGTAATTTGTAATTGGCAAACAGTCTATCTATAAAAAGATGTTATTAAATAATTTTTTTTTTTTAACATTTTGTTGAATATACAACACAGTAGATGTGTAGCACCATTTGTATTTGAAGATACATATACTTTTCTGTTAATACTTTGTTGTTAAATTATTGGAGCATGTAATTTTAGACTAAACTACAGAATATTTCTTTCGGGGTGAAANTGTTAATACTTTGTTGTTAAATTATTGGAGCATGTAATTTTAGACTAAACTACAGAATATTTCTTTCGGGGTGAAAATTAAATTTTTAGGTCTGGCATTAACCATCTATTTTTCAGCATTATTTACATAGGAATTTTGTCTGGACAACAGAAAATAACAACAAAAACCCCAAAAAGTGGTATGTTTTGACTCTACTAATTACACAGAACACAAATTTACTAGCAGCATTAACTTATTATGATGACAAACCACAAAAACGATAGTGGGGAGGGCTATGAAGAGATCAGGGAAATTGTGGGGTAAAATGACCAAAAATACTCTCACAAAAAATACAAATACACCTCAATATAAAATTTGTCCACCCAATTTCGTAATATGTGCCCACCTAACTTAACCTAACCCCCTGATGAATGAATAACTATTTTACATTTTTAATTTAACCTAGGATTGTAGGGTTTAAATATTACCTAGGATTATTGGGTTTTAATGTAACCTAGGATTGTAGGGTGTTAATGTAACCTAGGATTGTAGAGTGTTAATCTAACCTAGGATTGTAGAGTGTTAAACTAACCTAGGATTGTAGGGTTTTAAAGTAACAGTAAAACATACCGGAAGTATATCAATTAACTCACCTAGGTAGGCGGCGTAAAATTCCACTGTCCTCTGCGAATTCAACTACCATCGTGCATGACTTGAGCTTTTCCTTACTCGACAAAACACCATTATCTACTAAAACGTCCAAGTAACACCTGCCACATAGACGACTGTCCCGCACAGAAGCACTCATTCTTGCACCATCCATTCTTAAATCACAAGCCATCGCACGGTCGGATTCGGACATCACAACTCACAGGCGCAACAACATACACACCACTCGCCACGAACCGCACTGTCTCGCATCTAAACTGCAACTAACATACGGTGATGTCTACACATTCACAGCCAACAAGGTGACGGCCGATTCACATTTGTTTAAGTTACTACAGCATTACAGGACCAAATATCACGGCGTCCGACGTAAGCAAAGTGGCCGAACTCCTCGTATATTATCTATTTTATTTTTGACATTCTGCTTATTTTATATACGCCATCCTAAATATGAAACAGGTAAGGTGTGCAAAAGCCATTTATGTAACTTTTATGGGTCACCTACTATGTCTCCTTCAAAATAGCAAATATTATTTACATTTACCAAAAATTTTCTTTACATCGAGTCGTAATGTAGTCTCGCAGCAAACACGTGCTCGCTGTACAGTACAGTACGATTGTGCACATCCATTAAAGCAAAACTCTGCCCGTAGTTCTCACACAAAATTCATTTTTATTTTCCAAAATATTTATTTGTAAATTTCAGGTCTCTCTGATTACCATGAAATGCTTCACAACCTTCTTATTTTCATTATTCGTTCCTCTAAATCGGTTTGGGTTATCCGGAAATCCAAGTTAAAGGGGGCCGACTTAACGAGGCCCTACTGTACTAAATCACATGAGAAAAGCATACAGTAATTACAATATGAACAATCAATAACGAAACAAACAAATTGCAGAAAAACAGCGGCTTGGCACGAGGGCCATCATTGAACAATGNGAAACAAACAAATTGCAGAAAAACAGCGGCTTGGCATGAGGGCCATCATTGAACAATGTGTTTTGCAAGGCTTCACCTATTTCGCTAGCAAGAAAGTCTCTTAAGTCTGTTATATTAAATTGTAGCACAGGCGAAAATTTTCAGCACCTGTCAATATCCTATTTTCAGGTTTTTTTTTCCAACCAATTTCAAATTTGGAATTGTGCATGTTTTCCCAACTCAAAGCACCCTTCATCACGAAAGCTGCTAAAAAAACAGTAGCTTTACAGAATGTGCTCATATAACGTTCAGGCTAGGAAATAGCAGTGTTACCAACAGCATATTCTGAAAGGTTAGCATACGTAAACACTTTGCGATAGAAGCACTACACCACAAAGTTTCCATTAAAAGTTCAGCTGCCAAAAAAATTGGTTGAACCAGCACTTCTCCTTTCTTTTCTACATCAGTGTAAATATCTTCTTTCCCAGTGTGTAGAACTTGCAAAACAGACTGCTGTACGTAAACAGTCCATAAATTAGTCTTAAGGCATGTTATCCTGGAATTGCGAAAAGTAGGATAAAGCCTGAATGCCAGATAAAAAAAACTGAGACACATAACATGAACACGTAAACTGATGTTTACGTGCTTGCTGACAGGTCCTCAGCCATGATTGTGCGACACTTTATATTCAGCTCCGAGGGCAGAGCTCATCTGAACGACTGTAAAAACATCAAGGAAATGCTTATCACTGTACCTGAATATACTTAATTGCAAGTTTTCGTGCGAACTTCTTGCAATGCGTAACAAATCAACCTTGCACACTCGTTTTACCTGGGGTGTTCACTCTTTGCGACATGCAAAGCCACAAAAAACGAACCACAGACTATACGAGGGCTTGAGCCATTCTTGTGTAGTTAATGAATTAAAAAGTTAAACTTGGTATATACCTCCTCAGCCAACCATGTAAGCATCGTGGTTGATAGGTCATACACAAGTTTAGAAGTAATACCTCATTTGTAAATACAAATGGGTTTATATAATGTTAACTATCTCAGCTTGTAGGCATCCATTCCTTAGAGTCTAGCTTGTGAGGACAGTACTCGCCCCATGGGACAGCAAGTCCTTATTGTCCCTGGGANCGCATGCTGTGCTCAAGCCACACTTTGAACCAGCGGGCGGCGTGGCATCTGGCTCCCACATTCGCCCGACATCCAGCATGACAATCTAGGACGGGATTACAGTCTCGCGGTGGAGTACGAGTGTGTACACTGCTCTACAACACACCGAGTCAGTGAGCACGGGAGGGGAAGTGAACCACCCGTATGCTCACCACCCCCAAGCTGCGAGTTTGTGCACCGTGCATTGACGTCGACACCTGAGAAACAGTTAAAGGAGAGCTATATGCTTGTTACTGTCCGTAGAGTTAGGACAAATTTAGCAAATGATAGAACTCATTTCGTGTACGGAAATACTAAAAAAAATNTGTTACTGTCCGTAGAGTTAGGACAAATTTAGCAAATGATAGAACTCATTTCGTGTACGGAAATACTAAAAAAAATTGTAAATAAATGCAAGAGATAGTTTAAATGAAAATGCAAATTTTTTTGTGAATTGGAATTTTTTTTTTATATTCTATGGGTTTTATTTTTATAAAATACTTAAAATTACAGAGTTAAATATCTTGCCAATGTAAGCAGTGGANTTATATTCTATGGGTTTTATTTTTATAAAATACTTAAAATTACAGAGTTAAATATCTTGCCAATGTAAGCAGTGGAGGGCAACAGTAAATCCAGAGAAACGTTAGTCATAAATATTTTAAATTTGGCTGTTATGGTAAAAATACTTAAACTCTTAATTCTGACCACCACTCAAGTGATAGATGATAAGATGCGAGATTGAATGATTACAAAATTATAATTACCCGTTAGTGTTCAAATTCTAATTATGCCTTATTATTGCGACAGGATTGTCACACACACTATTTCTAATGAATGAAGATTATTTTCTTTTTTTATTGTAATTTATTATTTTGACTTAAATTATTAATTTTCAATATTATTTTTAAATGTTTTATTTATATTTTCTTTGTTTATGTTTGTTTTCATTATCATCATCATCAGATACTTATCAAACTACATTTAATGTTGATAATAGGATATCTGAGTTAGCGTCCAGGTCTAATATTGAGTACAGTGGGTATCGTAAGTATGGTTTGCACTTGTAACCTGCCTATAAAAGAAAGGGAAGTGAAAAACTAGCCACGCACAGCAGTGCTTGTATACGTGAGGAAACGCAAATATATGCTCCTGAGACCTCCAGCTACTTATTACACCCCTTCCTCTTTGTCACCGTTCTCCAGGCACCAGCCTATACAAATGTCGAAATCTTAGCTTAATACNCTTATTACACCCCTTCCTCTTTGTCACCGTTCTCCAGGCACCAGCCTATACAAATGTCGAAATCTTAGCTTAATATGGCCCACATCAGTAATCTTGAAATAAACTAACTCTAGTTCTCCTTGCATCTTTTAATTTCATTTCATAATAGTTCANGGCCCACATCAGTAATCTTGAAATAAACTAACTCTAG
The DNA here is from genome assembly GCA_002778355.1 of Clitarchus hookeri. Lineage (NCBI taxonomy): Eukaryota > Metazoa > Arthropoda > Insecta > Phasmatodea > Phasmatidae > Clitarchus > Clitarchus hookeri. The sequence continues at coordinate 93,352 of NQII01003578.1, forward strand.
TTCTCCTTGCATCTTTTAATTTCATTTCATAATAGTTCACTGGGCATTCGTCAGTTACTCGGCTCTGCAATTTACTGTGCTCACGCAAGCATTATGCGGAACACTCACCTGCTCTACAGNGCATTCGTCAGTTACTCGGCTCTGCAATTTACTGTGCTCACGCAAGCATTATGCGGAACACTCACCTGCTCTACAAAGGCATTGCCGTCGACACTTGCTGTCAACTCCTACAACAAGGTTCCCTCACCGTAAATGGAGCCCATAGTTCTACGCTCTCATTTTCACTGACAGTCTTCATCCAGAACGTTTGACACAACAATTTCCAGCTCTTAGGGCTGTTTCCACACAGCGGGATGTGTATTTACTTTGTGTGTGTGTGTGTGTGTCCATATATATACATATATAATATATATACAGACAATACCTTTTACAATTTTGGTAATTATCTAGTTTAGGGGCTTTTCTGAAAAACAAAATAAAAATTTAAAATTATGATATATTTCTACTCTACTAATGATGCAGAACACGAATATACTAGGGGCATTAACGTCCGACTAATTTCGTAATATGTGCCCACCTAACCTAACAAAACCTAACCCCACGATGGGCGAATCACTATTTTACATTTTTAAACTAACCTAGGATTGTTGGGTTTTACACTAACCTATGATGTTAGGGTTTTAAACTAACCTAGGATAGTAGGGTTTTACACTAACCTAGGATGTTTGGGTTTTATACTAACCTAGGATGTTTGGGTTTTACACTAACCTAGGATGTTTGGGTTTTACACTAAAATACGAATGTAGGATTGCAGGGATTTAAAGGAACCGTAAAACACACCAAAAGAATGTAAATTGACTCACCTAGGTAGGGGGCTGGTATAATTCCTCTGACGTTAATAGACACAAACAAACATATTTCGCAAGTTTTTTTTAATATGTTCTACTTATTTTAACACTACGGCCGCTTCAATATCAACTAGGTAAGCTATGCTGAATTCATTAAAACAACTTTTGTTGGCATAAAACGTTTCGTTCATAAACGTAAACAAACTGTCAGAAACAGTCATCTCACAAACTCGTTCAATTTTGTAAAATATGTTGCACTTATTTTAAAGCGATGCCCCTAGTATATTCGTGTTCTGCATCACTAGTAGAGTAGAAATATATCATAATTTTAAATTTTTGTTGTGTTTTTCAGAAAAGCCCCTAAACTAGGTAATTATGCATTTTAGAGGCTTTTCTGAACGAAACGTCCTAGACCAACAAAAGTAGCATTAATAGGTTATACACAGCTTACCTTGTTCATATTTTGGAGGGGGTAATGTTAAAATAAGGACATATTTTAGAAAATTGATATTCTTTTGGTGTTTTATGGCTCCTTTAAATCCCTAAAATCCAAAATTCGTAGTTTAGTGTAAAACCCTACAATCCTACGTTAGTTAAAAACCCAAACATCCTAGGTTGGTTTAAAACCCTAAAATCTTAGGCTAGTTTAAAACTCTACAATTCTAGGTAACACCCTACAATCCTAGGTTAGTTTAAAAATGTAAAATAGTGATTCACTCATCGTGGGGTTAGGTTCAGTTAGATTAGGTGGGCACATGTTACGAAATTAGTCGTACTTTAATGATCCTAGTATATTTGTGTTCTGCGTAATTAGTAGTGTGGAAATACACCACTTTTCGGGGGGGTTTTTTTTTTTTTTTTTTACCGAAAAGCCCCTAAACTGCATAATTACCATTGGTTACCCATACTGTAAATCAGACATATTTGAAAAAAAATATTTACCACATATAAAAAGTAAAAACAAAACATTTACTATACTTATAAAACTGATTTGGCCACTATGGCAGAGGAAAATTTTCAATAAAAGGTGACAGAAAATACTTTCTTTGTAATAATTTTTACAATAAATCAGGTTTATTTGAGGTCTAGTAATACTTCATTTCCAATAACAACATAACCAAGTCAATCTTATTTACAAAATTAAACAGGCCTAAAATACCGTTTATAATAAAGGCCTAACATTCCCCAAGGGTACACGTATGATATAATTGCGTACACATAATCACTGCAGCAAATAAAATGTGACAGCTGTTAAATACTTCCTCTGGGTGATACAACTTTAAGTATTGACATTTCATCGAAGTGAGGTTATGTATGCTTACAAACCTGGTACTTGGGGGCATTGTTTAGTAGTGGATAATTTCCTTGCGAGTCTCCGTTGTGAAGCAGATGGTTATCCACGAGGTTCCATCCCCAACTCTGGTCGTCAGAACCTAACAAAGCAACATAGCCGTGGCACTGTAAAGGAGATTCTTTCGTGGCAATTCCTATCACAGCAACAGTTCCGAGCGGACCTTCCCAGATCACTTCCCATGCATGCCTACCGTGCCGGAAACCTATTTTCCCTCTCGCTGCATCTGTACTTTGAGCTACTGGGTTCCTATGCAGCGTAAAGCCATTAGGTTTGATATAAACGTTCCTCGAGCAATCGTTCGGGTTCCACGCGTGATAAAAAGCTCGCAATTTCGCCTTATACGTGGGCACAGATGATAGCAAGTCCGACTTGAGTGCTTCTTCAGCCAGCTTGCGGATGCAATGTAACCTCCACACGTCGTTATTTTCATCGTTGAGAAGCATGTACCAGTTCTTGCACACGAGAGAGCAGTTTCTGAGATCGTGAAGGTTCAAATACGAAAATATTACTTCCAAAACATTGGTTGGTAGCTTTGCAGCAAGCTCTTCTACCATTTTGCCGGTTTGTCTACATTGGATACAAAAACAAGGAACATCAGAACAAACCAACCAATAGAATTCAACGTTAAACGTCACGTCCGGTTCCTTGCGGCATGTGTGAAGAAACAGCTGTGCACCACGTGATAAGAGTCAACCAATCAGCTGTATAGCTTTGTGCCTGCCGCCAAGCTCGGTCATGGTGTATTTGCACGAAATTACATTATTTTATAGGAAGTTTTCAGGCTTTTTCTGTATGTTTCCTTGCACTTTAGTTAGTCGGGAATAAAATTAGATACTTGATCACTCTATTTACGCTTTGTGGTGCATTTCGGTTCAAGTTTTCGGTGACTATTGTGATAGAAATGTTATAGTGTTACAGTCGCCATTTTGGGCAATCGTCGAGTTGAGATCGCATAGGTGTCCGTATGATATCCCATTTAAAAAGTCTTGCGGTTCTTATTTTGGAAAATATAGCGTCTGGATAGATAGCTGAAGTTCAGACAATGACCCAGCAAGGAAATACGCTTAATTTTCTTATACACCATGCCAATGGTGAGTAACCTAAATTTTGCATGCCACCCAGTGAGTTCAGGGCTAGAAAAAGGTAGAGTAGTATTGTTTTTTTACATACTTAGGCGATAATGTTCGTAATTGTATGTGTGGATCACTGTTTTCTGTAGCTGACTTGTCAGTTACGAGTTTGTCAGTTCTGTAATAAATAGTTTGCTTTCAAATAATAGTTTATAACTAGATCTAATAGCCGTAGGTTGTATACGTTGCACCTCCACAGTACCTTAGTATTGGTAGGTGTTTGGAAGTAAAGTAATTTACTTTATTTACGTGTTGTCATGCTGCGGTTTTTTAAAATACGACGTTTCAGTGCATGTTCTAAATCTTTCCGATTTTTTAGCCGGCCATTCTTATTTTCATGGTTGATTTGCAGGATGTAAATGCAAGGTTCCATTCGCTGTATTTCTGTTTGGAGGTCTGTAAAAGTTAATAAAATTATGATTTAATGAATTATTTTGAAACGTATAAACTTGAGACAATATCTCGTCATTAGATGCATTTTGTGTGCCGAGGTGAAGCGTTAGTAATACGGAATTGATCATGTAAATCTGGAGTTAGCTTTGATGTGGAACATTAGGAGTGCTACGAAGGTATTAGACAATACACTTTTCAAAGTTCGCCCATGTTATAACATAGGGCAGTATTTGACAGTCGAGGAAATTTACAAATTTTAATTAATTAATTTTCAAGTAGGCAAAACTAAATAAAAACTATATCTTCTTGATTTCCAGGAAATCTTGGATCCCATGTTTTGTATAATTTTAGTTGCACTTGTGTGCAAAAAAAATGTGTGTTTTCTTACCTGAAAAGTCCAATTTTAGTTTTATTAATGTGTTTGTTGCTTTTGCAGAAAATAGTAATATTTTTGTGTGCCAATAGTGTTTCCAGTTCTGTTGTACCTACCTCATTACAGTTCTAATAGAAATTTGAGACCCATTGTTACTCGGATAGTGTTAAAAATTTTTTTGCATTTCTTATTGTACGTAAATTTTCTAGCTTGAAGCTAATTTTTACAATGCGTTATGATACAATTGTAAACTCATTACTATAGCAGAGTAATGTACTGCTCATTAGAATCCTATTTGTTACCTGTATGTTGTGTCNTTTTTTTTTGCATTTCTTATCGTACGTAAATTTTCTAGCTTGAAGCTAATTTTTACAATGCGTTATGGTACAATTGTAAACTCATTACTATAGCAGAGTAATGTACTGCTCATTAGAATCCTATTTGTTACCTGTATGTTGTGTCCCAGAAAGAGCAGTGAATACAGTTTACATGGCTACAGTGTGTTGCTGGTTTGGGTCCGCAGTTAATGTCCACTGCCCTAGTAGTGAGTTATGTTTTCGAGCATTCAAATAGATGAAAGCCATGTGTAAAGCCATCTGTATCCTCCTCGATTGTCTGAACCAGTTGATGTGTTATTTTGTTTGTACCTTAAGAAGTGTAAATTTGTGTTGCCTTGTTTTCCACTATTTCTGAGGTGGTGTGGGAGCATGTTAAAAACAATTTAGGTCTGTGGATAGGCCTGGTTGTAAAGCTGGGAGGTATTTTTTTAAAAATATCAAAGTTATTTTTGGGTGCGTAATGTACCAAAATATTGTTTCCCAAAAATTTGTTCCGAATTTGTTGTACCTGCATCTTGAGAATCTGTGTTTTGGAGGGCTCTTAATATTTAGGATATTACAAGGTAAATTAAACAATAATTTGCCAACATAATGTGCTTTCCCTAAAATGGCATTCATTATTAGGTAGTTATAAAATTCCAATTAAGNATCCAAATTTGTTGTACCTGCATCTTGAGAATCTGTGTTTTGGAGGGCTCTTAATATTTAGGCGATTACAAGGTAAATTAAACAATAATTTGCCAACATAATGTGCTTTCCCTAAAATGGCATTCATTATTAGGTAGTTANATTACAAGGTAAATTAAACAATAATTTGCCAACATAATGTGCTTTCCCTAAAATGGCATTCATTATTAGGTAGTTATAAAATTCCAATTAAGAATTGAAGTTTTTAGTTTATTGTATTTAAACATAACAAAAAATCGTGAATTTTTTGTTAAATCATGGATGTCGTCAAATATGTAAAAGCATCTTGTTTAAATGATTGGATTTCAAGGTAACCTAGGTTTTCACAATCTTATTGTAGAACCCCAGCTTCACAGATTCAGACAATTCTCCCGAATGTTTTAAACTTTAATAACTCAATTTATTGTTGTAATTTACATTTGACCTAAATAGGCTACATGTGGAATGGACCAATTCCTAGGACATGCTAATGTGGTAGGTCAGATGTTACACATGTAACTGACTCTGAGAAGGTGACAGTAATCATCACACACTTTAAAAAACTAATTTTGACATCAGAAGACAAAATAATGGGACCTATGGTAAGAAAACCTGAAAGATTGAAAAACAAAAAGTTTTACATAACCTATCTTAGATCTTAGCCAGGTGTGTGTACTGGAAACAAAAGCAAGCCAAGTTAACAAAACTGAATTATTTGAACAGTGGTGTTGCAGTGTTCACAAATAACATTGTACCTCATTTCTGTAAGTAGGTATAATATTTTTTGATTTAACTTGCTTTGTGAAGTCCTGTGTTGATAACCATTCTCTATGGGTATTTTTTTTAGAGTGGCCAGAACTATTACGGGCTTAAATTTTTCACCAACTCTTGCTAATTATTTATAATGTTGGTAATGGTACTTAACTTTTTGTAATATGTGGTTGTTAGTTTCTGGTAGTTTTCGTGAACCATTAATAATTGAAAGGAGGAAAATTAATATATTGTAATTGGAGTTGGTATTGATAATGGAGACAGGCATGTCCTTGAGATTGAGGAAATGGGTAATTGCGGTCCAAACTTAGGAATTAGATCATGATAATTTTTTATAACTGCTTATAAAATATCAGTTGTGAAGCTGTTTTATTTGCATATGAAATCAATATGGTGTAGGGATTACTGGCATGGTTGGGTTTGTATGCACTGTGAATCATGATATCCCACAATAGGTTAAGTTAGCACCATGGTACCTCCAGAAGGTACAGTAATCACTGATAGCTGTAGAGAAGTTTCTACAGAACACTGATTGTAGAAATACATTATATGGTTTTGGACATGTGCCAAGAGGTTATATTGGCATTTTGCTGCTTTCAAAATCCACGTCCATTAAAATTGGATGTTTGCTGAGTAATTTTGACCACACGTACTTATTCACCGTAGCTTATTGGAGACCTATTGTAGTGTGCCCCGTCATAACTGAGGGTCTCTAGTGGTGTGATGGTCGGGCAACTTGCCTTCTGCTGTGGTGGATAGGGTTCAATTTCCATTGAGGTCATATCATGATTTTAATACATATGGGAAATGTGGTGGACTTTGCCACCGAGTAGATGGGGTTTTTTTTTATTTGGGGTGGTCAGTTTCCATCACCATTATATTCAAAACTACTCCGTCTTCACCTTGGTTCACCCTTAATAGGATTAAAGACCTCGGCTGTCAATTTCTATCTACTTCTCTCTTCTTTTTTTTGGTAACTAGGCTTGTAAACTTCCATGAGAATCTTTGAATGAGCCATTATTAGTACTTAGGAGATGAAAGATATAATTGATGTAGGTAGTGCATGTGCCTTTAAACCTTTCTCTGAGGAACCCCAGCCAACCAGGACCTAATAACATTGAGCAATATTGTTTCATTGATAGAATGTTATTTGTGTAGATTGTATGGATGGCGATTGTGATGTGCAGTAATAGTTGGTAAAGGGTAGTAGCTGGTTGAAAGTTGAGCTTTTATTCATAGTGGGTAGTGTTTGAAGGGTAGGTGATGGAGAATGTGGTGTGAATTGTCTGGTTTAGAAATTTGTTTTGTAATATGATAGTAATTTTGACTCGCTATTGGGCAACCACCCAGCGGCCAGTTCATCCTCTCTTCCCTTTATTGTGGGTACTGGTTCTTTTCTCAAGCAAGCTTATATTTGTTTGATATTAAGTTCTGTCCTCCGAGTAAATTGTGTTACGCCAGTTGGCATTGATAGTAGGTGGACTTTAGTAAAGTCCACTGACCCTGGAAAACTTGCAGAAAATGAGGGCATTAAATTTTTGTCCAGGAAATGAGAGAAAATCATGAAATAGCAAGGATTTTTTTTGTTGTTGCTTAAAAAAATAATTAAGTTTTCTCACTCAAAATAAATGCATAAATTTCTTTCTAAGGTTCCATGTCATTTAAAGAAAAAAAAATTCAATGTTTTACATACTCAATCCTGACGNATAAAAAAAAAAAAAAAAAAAAAGATAAATTAAATTGATTAGCACAGTCATATATGGATAGTTTTCAAAAGCGTACTGTAGGTGTGTGTGCAATAAAATTGTGTAGAAAAACCTGGCACATTTAAACATTCACAACTTCTGTATCAATCAGTGAATTTCAAATACAGACACAGAATATCAAACTTCTGCATAAGTTGTCTTTAGCACACTGTGGTTTCCACCAGCCCCCACTGCTGCCAAATCTACAAGTTCCAGAAACAGTAAAAGTATGAATAAGTCGGTAGACACCTTACATTGGCGTTTATACGACATTTCTTGCCCCTAAATTCAGATTTCTTGTGAATTGTCTTTAAAATCCAGAGCAGGGAGTAATATTATATTGGGTGATATATGCCATGTCAGCAAACCATAAATTGAAGGTAAGCAGCTTTTTCCGGAGAAATTAAAAGGCAATTTTGAAGCATTGAAGCTTGGGAGAAAACGGGTGGGGGGGGAATTAGAAAAGTCCATGAACCAACAATACTATTCGTGTTGAATAATAAATGCATAATTGTTAAATTCACAGTACATACTATGAAATGCGATAGAAGGGGGGGAGTTATACATATCAGGGAAATTAAGGGGTAAAATGAGTATAAAAAAAACTGAGAAAATTTTACAAAAAATGTTGGAAATGCAGAATTTATATTATACATGTAAACAAATGTCTCCAGAAAAGAGAATTTGCACAAAATCTGTCCACTTTTCTTCCTGGAGAACGAGCAATAGCGTTAAGGTTTACCGGCTTCATACAGTGTTACCAGATATGTACGAAGCAGTTAAAAAATGTACAGTATTGCAGTAGGCAAGTCAGATTGCCCTCTGTGCCAACCATTACTCATGCTTTGGGAAGCAGAGTGGCACAAATTTGCATTAATTCACTTTTCTGTACATAGTGCAATCTGTATAAAATCTCACCAGTGTAATCCTCTAATAAACACACTACAGATGCCTACTGCTGTGACCAACATTGTTCACAAAAATAGTGAAGTACTCACCTCGCAATAACACTTCACTCTATGATTTTAAAATATCCACAAATGCACACACTTTGTCTTGCACTTTCAAAAGGATTTAAGGCTATATCATAGTCTACTGTGAACAAAGGATCCACTATTCTTTTATGGGGGTAGCTTTAACAAAAAAATTCACAGATGGATCACAAATATCTGGCCCAAATCTAAGATTCATGGAGGAACATAAGTCTAGCCCAAACCAAAAATTCATGGCAGGTTACACGAGTATAGTCTGAATGTTGGATTCATGGGGGATCAAAGTAGTATTCTAACCTGACCATAGGATGAATAAGATCACATGAGCTTAGTCTGAATCTAGGATACATGAGGGATCACAGGAGTCTAGCCTGAACCTAGGATGCATGGGTAATCACAGAATTATTAGCCTGAACCAAGGATGTATGGGGGATACAATTATCAGCCTGAACCAAGTGAGCATGGGGAAATGTACAGAATTATTTGACTGAACCTAGGATACATGGGGAATTACTGGAGTCTCGTTGGAACCTAGGATGCATGGGGATCACAGGAGTCTCGCCAGAATCTAGGATGCATGGGGATAAGAAGAGTCTCGCCAGAATCTAGGATTTTTGGAGATCACAAGAGCCTCGCCAGAATCTAGGATGTTTGGGGATCAAGAGTCTCGCCAGAATCTAGGACTCGTGGGAATCACAGGAATCTCACCAGAATCTAGGACTCCGGGGATCACAGGAATCTCGCCAGAATTTAGGACACATGGGGATCACAAGAGTCTCGCCAGAATCTAGGACACATGGGGATCACAGGAATCTCGCCAGAATCTAGGATGTTTGGGAATCACAAGAGTCTTGCCAGAATCTAGGATGTTTGGGGATCACAAGAGTCTCGCCAGAATCTAGGATGCATGGAGATCAAAAGTGTTTCGCCAGAATCTAGGACGCAGGGGGATCACAAGAGTCTAGTCTCAACCTAGCATTCATGGGGAATATCATTGAGTATAGTCTGCATTTAGTCTGAATGGGAATTATAGTAATCTAGCCTAAACTTAGGCTGCATGGGGTTCACAGGAGTCTAGCCTAAACCTAGTATGCATGGGGAATTGCAGGAGTCTTTCCTAAATCGTGGAGAATCACAGGATTTGCCTAGTCTAAACCTATGATGCAAGGAAGATTACAGGAATCTGGTGAGAACCTAGGATTGTGTGGATTACACAATGTTTAGCCAGAATATAAGATTCATGGTGGCATACTGGATGTCTTAAGACTCATGGTAGATTACTGTTGTTTAGCCTGAACCTAGGATTCATGGTGGATTACTGGAGTTGTGGCCATATTTTTGACCCTTAGTTATCTTCAAATTCATTTTTAAAAAATATTATGAACTTCAATAAATTAAAAAACTGCAGATTTTTTTTTTAATGTAGGAGAAAGAAAAATTAAAATTAAGACATCCTGTGTGCATGTTAAAAATTGTAGTAAACCCCACCAGCAATACTGGGTACTGTATAGAAACTCTCATTTCTTTAAGATACTTGATAACCAACTTCCCCTCTCAGCAGAATACAATCAATAAATTTCCTAATAAGCATTTGTGCAGTCACTGTATTCCTGTATCCGTAGTATCACTGGAATTCTTACTATAAGCTGTTCGTGGTCATCATTCCCTCCACATACACCAAAGGCTAACGTGGGTTGTATTTGATCGCACCCTAGACCATAAGGCCTGGGGTGGGACCAGTGTACTCTACGAGCAGGTGCTAACCGGATCTACGTTGTACATGCAAATTACCATCGCTTGCATGCAGGCACAATCTGCTTTCATCTCTGAACGCCACGCTGCGTCATTCCACCCTCCAGATGATCGTCAGACTGCACCAGTCGAGCCGTGCATGTCAATGCTGTGACATGAGTGGAAGTCAGGCTAGAGGTGCGCATGCTCATAGTCTCTCTACCAGTCCCAGTTTCCAATGGTCCCTGTTGACACTTATGGGGCCACATTTTCTCTGATTTGTGCTGCGGTGGCTGTAAGGTCTGCCACTGCTGCCCTTATGCCAAACTTGACAGGCATCTGTGCTGTGTGGACATGCAGCTGTATCTTTATTTGTTCACAATTGCCAGCATCGCTGCGCAATCAACATGGCACATCCGACTTGTGCAGCAATTATCTGAAAGCACTATTCATTCACTCGAAAGGCCACAATTTCACATCTCTCAAAATCGCTCAGTAGGCTGTAGGAACTACATGCACATCTTCATAGCATGCTGCCTGCTTGCTCTACACATCTGCACCACATTGAACCTTCCCGCAGCAGGAAGTTGCATTTAAACGGTTAACACAGATGGTGCTCTTGTAGCTATGTCGCTACGTAAATTGCTGATGGATAATGTTAAAATCGTTATGCGGCCTATGCACTGATTCACCAATAATCATCGTTCTTCCAGGTGTTCCGATTTTATTTTCAGACAGTCTATTGAAACACTTATTTAACTAACTTTTGTTAAAAATAATTTTTAAGCATTGTGTTATGTATTATATACAACTTTGCTGTTATTACAGGTTGCGTGCACGCTAATCAAAATCAGTTATATTTTACATAGGTATAGACTTACAATGCAAAGCTTTGTACACAGTACCATACGAGGGTGTTCAAAAAATAAGGTGACATTGCAAATTTTGAGGGCTACGTACATTCAATTATCGATTGTTTTTATTGTTATGTTGGTACACATGTTCTCAACATATTATTGGCCATTTTGCATTGTTAGTTTGTTTGTGACATATTAAGGTTAGACGTGTTTTGGTGTGCTTGGCGATTTTTTGCTTTTGCAAACAGTGGATCAAAGAATCTCTGTTAACAACACTGTAATCATGCCTCAGCCACTGTATTCACCGGACGTGGCCCCCTGCGACTTGTTCCTGTTCCCAAAACTGAAGATACCCATGAAAGGACGGAGGTTTGCCCCAATTGAGGAGATGAAGACCTGGGAGACTTCAATGCCATACCAAAATGTGTATATCATAAGTGCTTCGAGGATTGGCAAAAAGCGCTGGCACAAGTTTATTATATCTGAGGGGAATTACTTTGACGGGGACAAAATAGATATTGATGAATACATAAATATTTATCGAGACTAAGTCACAAAATAACAGGTCACCATATTTTTTGAACTCACCTTGTATATTCAAGCCACCGCACTGATAATATTTTCTGGGGAACCCCCTGTATTTCATTCTTAATTCAGCAATTTTTATGGCCATTAGTGTAATTATAGCTAAAGGTAACACAGGTTTGTCTGGGAAGAAATGGGTAAATAAAATGAAGTCTGGCAAGGAATCTGCAAATGGTGGTTTAATCAGTGCCATAAGTTAGTATTTTACATAAAGACAACATAACTTATTTCACCAACAAATGTAGTTAATGTTAAGATGCAGCACACACATGCAAAGAAAAGCATTTCACAAAAATCAGTTTGAGACTGAAAAGTACAAAAACTGAAATATTAAAATATTTAGAGGGGGATTGGGAAGGGGGTTATTTTTAGGAAAACTACCACACAGCAACAAGGTACGAATATGTGGGACAACTTGGAAAAGTTGTAATGTTTCACACTCACAGTATCTGCCGGCTTTAAGTTGCTGACTCTCACTCGACTAGCTCAAGATGGAGTAATACGAGACTCTTTAAAATGGACGCCAATTAAACATGAAATAAAGTCAAGTTCCAGAGTATTTGTTCTATACTTTTATTTACCATTTTAGTGACACAGTTCAGAGATGCAGAGTACGAACCGTTAACAGCTACATAGACACGGGGAGAACAGAGCCACCGTCGTTTACGAATTATTTCAATTCTTAAACTTGCCCGAAGAAATAGCCAATGCAGCGACCTCCCACACCGGCGGAGAAACAATCTCGTAAGTTCAATTTTGCCGGTGTGGGGGTTAGCGCCACGTCTGACGCGGCCTAGACGCCTCACTTGATTCAGCTTTTGATATCAACTGCCTTCGCCGACTGCTCGGTATCAACTGACTTGAAGGGCAACAGGCACACATGTACTTAAGCTGCCTATCACCCCCCTCTCCCTAGAAGGGGGCCTGGCATGGGCTGCCACGCGCACGCTCTCCACACGTTATCGAAACTGCGTTGTACAAGACAAAAACTGTTGACGCAGTCTGAAAGTTTCTAAATAACGCTGACTGAAAACTACGACGTTTGAAACGAAACGGCAAACGCACGCCCGATAAACTTACTATCACGGTAAACCGAACCACCGCGGCTTTTAATTTTGAACCCGATGAAAATATTACGAAGCTTAACCAAAGCGAAAGAAAATGAAACACGTGTCCCGAAAATTAAGAATACTCATTACAAAGTCAAAGATGATACCACTGTGAGAATTTTGCAAAGAGCTAAATACTAAGGCAATTAAGTTAACTTTACATTACTAAAACACACAAACAATTGCACTATACACAATTACACAAAAGGAACTGGCTGAAAGCACAGCAATGAAGATATTTATGCATATGCTCCAAAACAAAATGTCTGGGAATTTTATATATATATATATAAATACTACGCACTGATCTGAACTTTGGCGACAGATNTTGGGACAGGTGTTTTTTTTTCTTATTTGCCAAGACCCTTAAAAAAATGATGAGGAAATTCTTATTACAAAAGAAATATTGAAAAATTTTTGAACCGCAACGTGATGCCAGAAAGGGAAAAGAGGTGTGGACTAAAGCATTTGTGCCCCCCAGGCCTCTAGAAACGAAGTGTTTTCCCCACAAAGTTTTACCATTCCGCGTGGCTTGAATAAATGGACAGGTGAACGAAGTCACATGTTAAAGTCTTTATGTAAAAGATAACTGTTTATATTTTGTTTGTGTACAGCATGGAATAACAGCAAAGCTTTATTTAATGTATCGCAACACAGTGATGTAAAATTATTAAATACAAAAGTCTGCGACATCTTTATAAGTAGAGGCAGAATAACAAAATTATATTAAAGTGCATTGTAATTTCCTTATGAAAATTGAAAGTAAATTTGCAATGCTCTATTTAACATATATACTATATATAAACTACTGAAAGACAAATGTTTTGTACCTACGCCATTGTAAAAAAAAAAATTTTCACATTACGTGTAGCAATATAAATAGTTTATTTGCAAGTTTCTTACTGGGAGTAAGTGAAATTTAAATGTCCGTTGCTTTATTTGTAAACTAACAATATTACTTTCCCCAGCAGACTTTCTTGCCCGTGATAGCCTCTGCTGCTACACTCCTTGATGGGCCAGTTGTAAACATAATCTCCAATAGACTATTCGCAGTTTCTTCACCCTTTTTGAATGACCTGTTTGGTTCTTTCCTAAATATATCTTATATCACAAGTTTTTTTATACTTGTGTTAACATCAAAGTACATAATTTTTGGTTACATTGAGTTTTTATTTATATTTTATGTATAAGTTAACAATATTTCATTCATAACTGTGTGTGGGTAATGCCTAGTAAGAAATAGTTCTCACGAAAAAATTTATTACACCAAGTGAATGTGGTGCGTAGGTCCTCTGGTGTAATTTTTTCAGCTTTGTTTGCGTGAGACTGAGGAATATCCTGGAAGTGGAACTTTAGCAGGGTTTCAGAAATGTTGGAAGTGAATGGACTATATATAGTTCAGAAATTTTGCTCGAGTTGCCCTGCACTCAAGGTGCACTGTATAGTTTTCCTGTATTTCTATGCCTTTTTATGTTCTTCCCTGCATCACTGAGCTCCTCAGGACCATAGTTGTCCATTGCTGCCGAAACATTTCCTTCCGTGTTCTGCGAGCCCAGATTGGCGTAGCAGCTACGGGGGCTTGCCTCCCACCAAGGATAACCGGGTTCAATCCCCGGAGAAGTAGCTCCTGGGTTTCCACGCGCGGGGATTATGTCGGGCGATGCCTCTGGCTGGCGGGCTTTCTCGGGGATCTTCATTTACCCACGCCTGCATATTCTGGAACTGTTCCATATCCACCTTGCTTCACCCTCATTGGCTCTCAAGGACCGCGATGTTAAGAGCCACTCAAACCTCTCCACTTCACGCCTTCCCTACTCCCCCTAGCTTATGTTGCACAGGCAGCTACAAAGAATGAAGATTGTGACTACAGACTTTGAGTGAAGCAAGCAGTAGTCGAGCCACTCGTACTCTGGTGCCATGTGCCTGCGTTATTGTATACTCGCCACTACCAGGGGAGTGGTCTCTGCTCTGTTCTCACTATCAAATTAGCCTGGCAGCCCATTCAAGGAGGTCAAGGGAAGACCCTGAAACCTCTGAGTGAACGTGTTCCAAATTCCATTACTAATAATACAATGTCCTGTGATTGCTCTTGTTGTGTTGGCGACTACATGTATGATCGAATGTTCGTGTGTTTGGGAAGGGGTCTCACTCTCTTAAGAAGTGACATCAGTGATGTAGTATATGTTTAGGGAAATAGAATGAAAGCAGGGCATGGTGTAGCGCTTAGTGTGTGTGTGTGGTAGAAATTGGTCAGTACAGGCTAGCTCCGTCAAGAATTGTTCAGCAGAAAATCCTCTTTGTTCTGGATAGCACTGACTCGGTGACAGAGGACATGTTGCACGCAATGTTTATTGTTGGCGCTGCACACAAGGAATCAGTGGCCGTTGTTTTGAGTCTCTATTTGTGTGGTAAATCTGATGTGGTGAAGTTTCTATGCTTCTCATTTGTGAATTGTAAATGCTGAAATCAACACATTGTGTTCACTGGTTGCAAGGAGCACACCCAACACAAGTACAGCGCACATCAAAAATTTTAATGAATTCATTACTTTTTTGGAAGTAGTTGCTGTCGGTTAGAAACAAACCAGGTAAAAGCTAAACAAAAAAATGCTTTAAACCTATTGATTAAAAAAAACCATTCCTTTATAATTTTTGAAGTGCAAGTTA
Source organism: Clitarchus hookeri (assembly GCA_002778355.1). NCBI lineage: Eukaryota > Metazoa > Arthropoda > Insecta > Phasmatodea > Phasmatidae > Clitarchus > Clitarchus hookeri. The sequence goes on from NQII01003578.1 coordinate 108,910, forward strand.
CGTAGTTCAGAATATATTTCTAAAGCCTCTTCACCAGTGTTTATCCAAGGTATCCGAGAATCGGAGCTATTTCCTTTGACAAGTTTCAAGCTTTTTTCATGCACAAACACCAATCTCATCTCGAGCTGCCAATCAAGAAAATTAGACTTGCCTATTGCTAATGCGTAAGGGATTTTGTCAGCAGTTAAGAGTTTTGTACTTCATAATTTAGCAGAAAATTGTATGTGATGGTGGGAGAAGAATTTGTGTGGATGTGGGATGTGTTGGTAGATATAGGCTATTCGTGGTAAAGTGAGCACTTTTGAAAGCATTCTCATTTGGAATAATAGTCGATAAACATATTTTATTTTAGTCTTAGATGTTAACTTCCAAGTGCGGCGGAATGTGCACACTGTGTTTGTTACTTACATGGCAATATTTAATTTAAAAGGCTCATAAAGGATACAAAATGACTGAAAGAAAAAAATAACTAGGGCCTCAAAAGTGCTCACTTTACATGGAACAGTCTATACTTATTTGTCTGATGTAATTATTCCATTAGACTAGTGTGTTAGTCACATTTTGAGAAATATTTTTTAACAAATTGGAATGTGGCTAAGGTTTGGCAGCTCATTTGGACATATTTAATTGTGTAAGTTTCAACAGCTTCCTGTCATCCTTTTTAAGTACAGTGAAATCCCGATTATTCGTATATCCTGCTAATCCGTGCAAATTTGCCGGTCCCTTGAGAAAATTCCTTTAATTTGTTAAAAAAAACAATGCATTCCGGTCCCCTCGATAATACGTATTTATTTTGGTGCTCGAGCTCAATTAAAATGTCTTATAATTCTTATTTCCAACTTAAAAATATCACATTAACTCGTAATGTTTTTAACCCTAGACTGTACACCGGCTCTAGATTTATGCAATTCGGGCAGGGTAAAAAAGACTGGAAGGGTACTGAGAGGCGTAGGAGGGTTTGAAGGGCAGGTAATGACGCAGAGAAGGCTGTGAGGCGATGTGTCTGTGATTCCAAGAACTAAAAGGCGCCTAGGGTTATGAGAGGGTAGGAAGGAGCAGAGCGAGTGAAAAGTTAAGTCAGTTCGGTCTTAGCCATGCCTCCGAAAAGAGCTAATAAGTGTCTTTCCATTAGAAAAAAAAAAGAAATCATTAATGCCGCGGCTGGTGGTGATAAACAAATTGACGTGTCCAAATGTTATAACGTTCCTCCTTCCACAATAACATCAATTCTGAAGAACAAGGACAAGATCACCTCCCAGACATCGGACAGCAAAGTAAAGTGCTTTAAGACTGGTGAGTATCCACAACTAGAAGAGAATTTAAAAAAGTGGTTTGTGCAAGCACGGAATTCGAATGTACCAGTTGGAGGAAACATTTTAAGAGAAAAAGCAAAAGTTTTTGCAGAAAAAATGGGAATTAAAGACTTTCGTGCTAGTGCTGATTGGTTTGATAGGTTTAAAACAGGCACAGCATAAAATTTAAGAAGCTTAGTGGGGAAAGTGCGAGTGTATCGGCCAACGTTTGTTCCGAGTGGAAAGACGAATTAGGAGAAATAATCGATTCTTATGAGCCCAACGACATTTTTAATGTCAATGAGACGGGGTTATTTTATAAGTGTCTCCCCGACCGATCAATTTGTTTTAAGGAAGAAAAGTGTCATGGCGGAAAAAATAGTAAAGAACGTGTAACCATATTGTTGGCCGCCAACATGGATGGATCTGAGAAATTAAGACCCTTCATGATAGGCAAATCAGCCAAACCAAGATGTTTTAAAAACATACAAACTTTTCCGATGACCTATTGTGCAAACAAAAAAGCGTGTATGACGGGCGAATTATTCAAGGAATGGATACGATCAGTGAATGCTGATATAAAGAAAATGCAGGGAAAAATTCTGCTTTTCATGGATAATTGTACGGCCCACAACAATACCCCACCGCTCAGTCATGTTAATGTTGTGTTTTTGCCTGCCAACACTACTTCTAAGCTGCAATCTCTAGACCAGGGCATAATTAAAACGTTCAAGACCCTTTACCGCAAGGAAGTAGTGATGCACCTCCTTGACAGCATCGAAGATGGGCAGGATCATAAAATCACCTTATTTTCTGCCATGAACATTGCTCACAAGGCGTGGCAAAGTGTTAGCGAAAGCACAATAAAAAACGGTTTTCGTGCTTGTGGATTCACAAAGGTGGAACTTTCATCAGCAGTTACTGAACAAGACTTAGAATGCCCTGTGAATTGGAATCGTCTTCCTCAAAATGAAGAAAATTCTATAGCGTTTGAAGATTTCGTCCATTTTGACGATGGTCTAGCGGTAGCGGGGATTCTAACTGATGACGAAGATGATGTGCCGACAATTACACCTAAAGTGGCTAAACAATACATCAACAACGTGTGCCATTTCTTAGCGAAATCAGACGTTGGCGATTAAGTATTTTCTGCTTTGAACATGCTTGACAAAGCCATCGACAATACATGTCTGCAAGGCTTGCACCAAAAGAAAATTACAGTTTTTTTTAACACAAATTTTTTATGTGTTTTTTATTGATGTAATTATTGATTTATATACACATATGTATACATAATATGTAGCCATGCGTTTATCATTACATATTAATGCAAATTTGCATTAATCTCGTTATGTATTTTTTTCTTTTTTTGCTCCTGATTATTGGTAATCCCGCTAATTTGAATATCTCGATAATTCATATTTAACATTCAGTCCCTTGACAATACGAATTATCGGGATTCTACTGTACAACTAATTGTATTGTAATGTGAGGAACATTTTTTATATTCACCTTTTGACTAGGCTTACCATTGTTTTATAAGATTTTGATATTTAGTGTCTCTTAGTATTGTGTAATGTATGCAGGAAGACCCATATATGTATGCAGGGGAGGGGTGCAGGGAAATATACATAGGAAAAGTCTGCAACATAGCACTAGAGCAAATTTTATGACAGCAGTAGCATTTCACACACACTACAAATTGTGTTTGGTTGACTGGGGCGATGTAGAATTTTACTTCCATTGGAGATGGTTAAAGTGCCCACCATTACATTAAGCAGTTATTGTGTTTTTCACTGCTATATTTGTTAAAATTTGCTGCAATTTCTGTGCTTTTTCCTGCAGTCCTAATTGCATTGTATATGTACTTTGTGAGGCTGTTGCAGGAAATGTAATGTTATTATTTATCAATTCTGTGAACATTTCTTGATGAAGCCATTTTGGCGATATGTCGCAGAACTATTCATAGTGCTTCCAGTGTAAATATGTTTCTACGCCTTCATTACATACATGCTTTTCTTCTATTCCACTCTGCGAAGCTGCATGTGTTTATTCTGGGTATGTGTTTTCTTTGTAGGTCAACCGCAGGTATACAAAGTGTTGCAGACAACGCCTGCTAAAACTGTGACCACCGCTGCTGTAAATGCTGCAGGAAAAGCAGTTTTCAAAACGCCATCTCAAGATGGCTCCCATGTAAGTCCTGCCACCTAATGTTGTTAATGCATTATTAGTTTTTTTTACTTTTATTGTTTAGAGATATCAAAAATATGCTTGCTTCTAATTCAAGAAGTCCTGGAATGTCATGATGTGTTTGTTGATGCTTGGTGTTTATGAATATGGGAGTAATCTGTGAGGCCCAGAATTCATCACTATCAATAGTTTTATGACATTTTCTCTTTACAAAACCTCTTCAGTAATGGGTCTTTGATTTGTTGTGCAAANTTCATCACTATCAATAGTTTTATGACATTTTCTCATTACAAAACCTCTTCAGTAATGGGTCTTTGATTTGTTGTGCCTAATTGTTCACATCTGTACAAGTCTTATCAGTTTCAAAAATTGGTTAACCGTAGCCTCTAATTCAGAGTTGACTTCATTTTAAATTGCTTTCCTAGTTATAATTTTATTGGCATAGTCAGCTTAGATTTTTGGGGGTGGCATCAAAAATTGATGAATGCTGCTTCGGTCTTAATAACTTTATGCCTTAGCCGGTGCGAAATGTTCAGGGGTTGCTTTGCATTGTCTATGCAAGTTTGCCGTAATTGTTTCAAGTTTCTTAGAAGTGCTTGCAGAGATGTGGAAGTGCGAGAAAAGTGGTTTTCATGTTAACTGGTATAGGAGCTGAATTTTTTAATATGTTACTGAAACATGGGGCATGTTTTGCTCTCGGGCGGCAAGCAGTCCCCACAAATGGGCTTGATTTTTTTGTGACAGTTAATAATGGAAATCACGTTCGGTAGCGTACTCAATAATTACAAATTATTTGTTGCGAGGGCACTATGTAGAAGTGTGTGCATAAGAGTAAGTTAAGTTTGAGAAGATAGGAATAGTTTACAATCTGGCTGTTGTATCACCCAAGGATTTGTAATTGAGTGAATAAAGTGGCGAACTTGTAATCATTTTTCTTGGAAGGTTTTGGGGGGCTTGAAGAAATGTTGGGATTGAGGACAAACAAATTTCAGGAAATTGCAACTAGGCAAAGATAGTTTTAAGGTTTTTTATTGCATAGAATATACTATCTTTGAATGAAATTTGGCAAATGCACAATGTACAGTTTTCTAATGCCTCTGTACTGCTGACTCAACTAATTTATTATTTGTTGTCTAATCTCATTCTATGATAATGTTTGCAGTAGAATGTAGGCCTACTGCATACATTGTCATCCATTCTATAATCTTTACTTAATTTAGGGTCTTCCATGCTGTGGCCATTCATGGAAGCGGCAGTAGGTGATGGATAACTTCCATTAATTAGTAAATAAAAACAGCACTTTGCAACTGAGGAAACCTCTTAAATAGGGTTATGAAATTTTTTCTATGCATCTGATTTTATTCACTGTGGCAAGTGAGAGCAATTGTTTCCGTATGTTGCACTTTTTGCTCGAATTGCTGCAAAAGAAACAATGACAATCACATTGGTTCATCTATTTCATGACAGGATTGATGGAAAAATGTTGAATTATTGTTTTCGGTTTGGGGAGGGGGGGGAAGCTAATACTTATTTCCTGAGTGCCCCTCCCCCCTTTGAGAAACTACTATGCGAACCTGCCTAGAATATTTACATTAGCATCATTGGTAAATAAAACTGTTCATGCTCAGATAAGCTGTGATTGGGATTCTTATGCAATGACTTATTTCATGGTATCATTTTTAATTGTTATCCGCGGACTTCGCATTTGCGGTTTCAATCACCCGCGTTTGAAAAAAATTAAAGAAAAGTACTTGTAATGTTATCTTTGACACCCCAAAGTACTTTTAAATTTCCACTCGCTGCATGATGTTTATTAATTAAGGGACAAAGAAGCGGGCCGGAACTCTGCGATCGCCGAACCCGTTCGAAGGTTCCAGCATTCTTTCTGGGCTAAGAAAAATAAATATGCGGTGGTGCGGAAGGTAGGGGAAGGGCGCTTGAGTGATTGGGAAGGGACTGGCAACTGAGAAGACAAATACGTAATATAACACCAAAACTTGTGTTCCATCTTTTTCTAGTCGTGCACTTTTTTTTTTGGAATCACCAAAATTTATTTTGGGCAGCCGGCGTGCCATTTTTTCTGGCCTAGTTCACGACTTGCAATTTGAAATTTGCGTTAAAACTTGTTTGCATTACCTTTTTTATTTGGCGACTTTGAGAACCATGCATCTTTACATAATCAGTTGCAGTTTTCTCAGCCATTACAACAACATAACGCATTAATAAGCAATAACTAACGCTGTTTTATAGATGTAGACTGTTTATTTATGAAAGCTTCACCAAAGATATGAATGCATCTCTCGAGTTCAACAGTGTCCCATTGTTCAGCTTTGTAGAAAATGGCGGTAATCACATTCCATAGTTTCTCAGCGCCCATTGAATCAATTGTTCAGTTTTGTAGAAAATGGCACTGCTCGCTTGCTCGGCTTGTACTTTCATATCCATGGTGTTTCTGGCCTAACGTGTACCTGCCGTCATCATTTGCAGTGAAATTAAACAAGGTGACTGCTATGGAATCTTAGCTTGCATGTTTACATTCAAAAGTTTTTACGTTGGGTGTTTATGTTGAACTTCAAGCAAGAAATAAACTCTTTTAATTGGTTTGTTTTCCATTTTAAATCTGGGAGAATGTTTTTCAGATTGCTTCAAACTTCTTTTTACCAAATATACAAGTGTATTCTCCAAATAAAAGCCAGCATATAGCTCGAAAACAATTTTTTGGAAGTAAAATGTTACTGACTTATATTCGGGACAATACAGTACTGTGGTTTTTCCCATACATGTTTATGATCTGTAGTAGCACAAGTATAGTACCTATTTGAGGGTGCAAAGAATTATTACACTGCCAAAAATTAGTCTGTAGATATGGTATATAACAATGTTATACAATTTACGTGGGTGGCTTGAACATCCACAGGTTTTGTACAACCGCTGGAGTCTCGGAACCATAAAACCGCTGATAAGCCGGGCCGCCTATATAGAATTAAACATTTTCTTGGGGAGGAGTTCAACCTTTTGTTAACATAGCCCTTATTTACTTTTGTTATCTTAACAGAAGTAAATGCTTGATTTTGACTGCGAGGGAAATATGATAGGAGAAATGAATTGTCTGGTTCTTTTTTTTTTGGCTTGTGTCCTTGGATGTACATAATCCCTCAACTAATACATATAAACAAGCTGGGTATACTTGATCTTGGGAAGATCTTCTTACTGTAGATTATTCATGGTAAAGTGAACGCTTTTGAAAACAGTCTTATTTTTAGTAGTAGTCAATAAATATATTTTATTTTAGCCTCGGACGTTAACATCAGAGTGCATGTGGAATACATATGCTGTGTTTATTATTTACATGGCAATATTTATTTAAAAAGGCGGTTAAAGGGTAAAAAAAAATGGCGGAAAGGAAAAAAGTAACTAGGGTCTTGNGTGACAGTTAATAATGGAAATCACGTTCGGTAGCGTACTCAATAATTACAAATTATTTGTTGCGAGGGCACTATGCAGAAGTGTGTGCATAAGAGTAAGTTAAGTTTGAGAAGATAGGAATAGTTTACAATCTGGCTGTTGTATCACCCAAGGATTTGTAATTGAGTGAATAAAGTGGCGAACTTGTAATCATTTTTCTTGGAAAGTTTTGGGGGGCTTGAAGAAATGTTGGGATTGAGGACAAACAAATTTCAGGAAATTGCAACTAAGCAAAGATAGTTTTAAGGTTTTTTATTGCATAGAATATACTATCTTTGAATGAAATTTGGCAAATGCACAATGTAGAGTTTTCACATGCCTGTGTACTGCTGACTCAATTAATTTATTATTTGTTATCTAATCTCATTCTATGATAATGTTTGAAGTAGAATGTATGCCTACTGCATACATTGTCATCCAATCTATAATCTTTACTTAATTTATGGTCTTTATGCAATTGCCATTCATGGAAACGGCAGTAGGTGATGGATAACTTCCATTAATTAGTAAATAAAAACAACACTTTGTGACTGAGGAAACCTCTTAAATAGGGTTATGAAATTTTTTCTATGCATCCGATTTTATTAACTTGTGGCAAGTGAGAGTAATTGTTTCCGTATGTTGCACTTTTTGCTTGAATTGCTGCAAAAGAAACCATGAAAATCACATTGGTTCATATATTTCATGACAGGATTGATGAAAAAATGTTGAATTATTGTTGTCGTGTTGGGGATGGGGGTAAGCTAATACTTATTTTCAGAGTCCCCTTCCCCCCTTCGAGAAACTATGATGCAAACCTGCCTAGAATATTTACATTAGCATCATTGGTAAATAAAACTGTTCATGCTCAGATAAGCTGTGATTGGGATTNAACCTGCCTAGAATATTTACATTAGCATCATTGGTAAATAAAACTGTTCATGCTCAGATAAGCTGTGATTGGGATTCTTATGCAATGACTTATTTCATGGTATCATTTTTAATTGTTATCCGCGGACTTGNCAGATAAGCTGTGATTGGGATTCTTATGCAATGACTTATTTCATGGTATCATTTTTAATTGTTATCCGCGGACTTGGCATCGGGGGTTTCAACCACCCACATTAAAAAAAATTAAAGTAAAGTACTTGAAATGTTATTTTTGACACCCCAAAGTACTTTTCAATTTCCGCTCGCCGCACGATGCACGACACACCTTATTTATTTTTCTAGCCCAATAGGGACAACGGAGTAGGCTGGAACTCTGCGATCGCCGAACCCGTTCAAAGTTAACAGCACTCTTTCTGGGCTAAGAAAAATAAATATGCGATGGTACGGAAGGTAGGGGAAGGGCGCGTGAGTGATTGGGAAGGGACTGGCAGCCGGAACGGCAGGGAAAAATAAAACTGAGAAGACAAATACGTAATATGACACCAAAACTTTTGTTCCATCTTTTTTTGGAAACACCAAATTTATTTTGGGCAGGCGGCGTGCCTTTTTTTCTGGGCTAGTTGATGACTTGCAATTTGAAATTAGTGTTAAGTATTACCTTTTTATTTGGCGACTTTGAGAACCATGCATCTTAACATTATCAGTTGCAGTTTTCTCAGCCATTACAACAACAATAACGCACTATTAAGCAATAACTAACACTGCTTTATATATGTAGACTGTTTGTTTATTTATGAAAGCTTCACCAAAGATATGAATGCATCTCTCGAGTTCAACAGTGTCCCATTGTTCAGCTTTGTAGAAAATGGCTGTAATCACAATCAATAGTTTCTCAAGCACCCATTGAATCAATTGTTCAGCTTTGTAGAAAATGGTGCTGCTGTCACAATCGATGGTTTCCAAGCGCCTATTTAATAGATTGTGCCTTGGTCAAATGATATTTACCATCGTCCCATCGCTTGCTCGGCTTGCACATTCATATCCATGGTGTTTCTTGCTAAACATGTACATGCAGTCGCAATATACAGTGAAGTTAACCAAGGTGAATAGCTATGGTATCTTAGCTCGCATGTTTACATTCATAAGTTTTTACGTTGGGTGTTTATGTTGAACTTCAGGCAAGAAATTAACTTTATTAATTAGTTTGTTTTTCATTTTAAATCTGGGAGAATTGTTGTCAGATTGCTTCAAACATCTTTTTACCAAATATACAATTGTGTATTCTCCAAATAAAAGCCAGCATATAGCTCGAAAACAATTTTTTGGAAGTAAAATGTTACTGTCTTATATTCGGGACAATATGGTGCTGTGGTTTTTCCCATACATGTTTATGACCTGTACTAGCAGTATAGTACCTATAGTATAATACCTATAGTAGTATAGTACCTATTTGAGGGTGTAAAGAATTATTACACTGCCAAAAATTAGTCTGTAAATATGGTGTATAACAATGTTATACAATTTACGTGGGTGGCTTGAACATCCACAGGTTTTGTACAACCCCGGGAGTCCCGGATCCATAAAACCGCTGATAAAGCGGGCCGACTATATAGAATTAAACATTTTCTTGGGGAGGAGTTCAACCTTTTGTTAACATAGCCCTTATTTACTTTTGTTATCTTAACAGAAGTAAATGCTTGATTTTGACTTTGAGGGAAATATGATAGGAGAAGTTAATTTTCTGGTTCCTTTTTTGGCTTGTGTCCTTGGATGTGCATAATCCCTCTACTAATACATAAAAACAACCTGGGTAGACTTGATTTTGGGAAGATCTTACTATAGATTATTCATGGTCAAGTGAACGCTTTTGAAAACAGTCTTATTTTCAATAATAGTCAATAAATATATTTTATTTTAGCCTCAGACGTTAACATCAGAGTGCATGTGGAATACATATGCTGTGTTTATTATTTAAATGGCAATATTTATTTAAAAAGGCGGTTAAAGGGTAAAAAAAAATGGCGGAAAGGAAAAAAGTAACTAGGGTCTTGAAAGTGCTCACTGTACCGTGAACAGCCTATCGTAATGGTGTAGTGGCAATGGACCAGAATGTAGTTTTTTATTCTACTTTTGAAGTATTGTGGCTGTAGCACTGGTCATGTTTCTTGTACGCATTTAGAGCAAGGCAAGACGCATACGGCATGGGGATGAGAGACTTGCATTCGGGAAACCTTTAGCCATGGTTTTGTTATGGATTCTTGGTATTTGTGCATGCACGCACAAAAGTTAGAAAGTGCTCTGTGTGAGCAATGAAAAAATTTTTACAGCCCCTGTTGTTTTCTTGAAACTTCTGGTAAAGGTTTTTGTTCTCCTTGCTGCCATTTATGAAGTAATTTGTTACTTCTAATCTTAGCAGGTGTATATGTAAGAATGTATTTAAAGTTTAAACTTAATCAAAGAGGCCGTGTTGGGTGTGAAAATTGACTGTTTGCATCAGTGTGCCGAATCAAACTATTAATGTTAGGTGAAGGTAAAGTTTTAATTACTGGTCCTTACACATGGATTTGGGCGTGTCACCATTTTTTTGTGTGCATGCGTGTACGTGCACATGGATCGAAGGGGGAAGGTGGTCTGTACCATCCCCTTTATCATAATGTTTTTTTCCCTGTCTTTAGGCCAGTTGTGTTAGGAGGCAGGGTTTTAGCCAATAGTTAGTGTAATTTCTTATTACCCGTTAAGAGCACAAATGAGTATTTAGGGTCATGGTACCTATTACTATTTATTGAAATAGATTTCAAGTGTAACGCGATGCATACAGTTGTAGTTGGGAAACTGCACAATGTGGGGTCCTGTTAGACGGTGCTTCTGATTGGTCAGAAACCTACCGTCCCTATCTAGAAAAAAGGGGAGGGGGGAGTGTTTATGGAACTATTTTTTTCTGCAAAACTTTTAGGCTGCTGAAACTTGTTCGCGAGGATTGGTGGACATCAAGCACAGAACTTCAAAGAGCGAATAATTACTTGTACATTGTGGTCTGTTGGAAACAGCGAGTTTGCCGTAGTCGGGTGAAGAAGATCAAAAGATAATTCAACAAATTTAGCACTTGATCAGTAGTCAATGGCAACTTTCAAATTGTGGATNTCTGTACCATCCCCTTTATCATAATGTTTTTTTCCCTGTCTTTAGGCCAGTTGTGTTAGGAGGCAGGGTTTTAGCTAATAGTGTAATTTCTTATTATCCGTTAAGGGCACAAATGAGCATTTAGGGTCATGGTACCTATTATTATTTATTGAAATAGATTTGAAGTGTAATGCTAGCGATGCATACAGTTGTAGTTGGGAAACTGCACAATGTGGGGTTCTGTTAGACGGTGCTTCTGATTGGTCAGAAACCTACCGTCCCTATCTAGAAAAAGGGGAGGGGGGGGGTGTTTTAGAAACTATTTTTTCTGCAAAACTTTTAGGCTGCTGAAACTTGTTCGCGAGGATTGGTGGACATCAAGCACAGAACTTCAAAGAGCGAATAATTACTTGTACATTGTGGTCTGTTGGAAACAGCGAGTTTGCCGTAGTCGGGTGAAGAAGATCAAAAGATAATTCAACAAATTTAGCACTTGATCAGTAGTCAATGGCAACTTTCAAATTGTGGATTTATTGTGCAGCAGTACACAATGTATCATCGCCAAAATATATGCAAGTCGTGGTACATGGAACAGTAATTAATTGTGACGTTAAATATTACATTGTAGGGGCGAAGTGTGGTGAAGCACTGGCTTCTTGGCCAGTGCGGTGCATGAACCTGTGGCACAGAATTATGTCCAGGCCAGTAGAGGGTGCTAGCTTTTGTCCCCCTCTCCTCTGCAGGGGGTGAACTAGTGAGAAAGTGACCTCCTGGGGTTTTGATCTGCTGAAAGGTAGAGGGCAGTGAGCAGTGTATGTCACCAGGAGGAGAACAGCAGTTGATACATGTATTGTTTTGGTGTAATGGGCTTGAAAGTAAGTTTATTAAATGAGTGAAAGTGAATGCTCTACTTGTGCGAGTCATTTCGCGTGACCGTCCTTACTTGTCTCTCTATCCAAAGAAGCCTTGTCAGCCCAGCGGGGGAATTACATCATAAAAAATAATGTGTACAAGTACAACTAAGTTGCCAAAGGCAACAAGAAACTTGTATAATATTGTACTTTTTTTAGTTCAAGAGGTAGTATTTTCTTGCAGTGGTGTGAACCTGTGACCTGTGCTTATGGATCATTTCATTTTACTAAGTGATTTTTATCCATTGGGAAGTGGTAATAGGTTGTTGATATTGTTAAATGTCGCTTGACATCTGCCGTGGGGAAAGGCGGGCTGTATAAAAGTGAGGAACAAAGTTTTAAATGTTATTTTTACTGAGTTTTTATGTCTTCTCTGCTGAATGCCAGTTTTAGACTTGGTACAGTTATTTTGGCTAGAACAGCATAGTCATGTGATTATTTTTTACTTAGATGCTAGTATATTGATAAACNCTTGGTACAGTTATTTTGGCTAGAACAGCATAGTCATGTGATTATTTTTTACTTAGATGCTAGTATATTGATAAACATTTTACTTTCAGTGAAGTTTGTATCATGTTGTGTTGAATGAAAATAAAATGAACACCACTTAACTTGTGATCACACATAATATTTGTTATATTTGTACTAAGTTATCTGTTGTGGATTTTAATTTTGTAGGCATGTCCCAGTTTTTTTGTAAATAAATCATGATCAGATCTGTGGGCTCTGTACGGTTTGAATTGCCATTCCTAGAAATTTGAGGATCTCTGCCAGATCTAGTTAGAGATGGGCATCTTCAGCCACATTNCGGTTTGAATTGCCATTCCTAGAAATTTGAGGATCTCTGCCAGATCTAGTTAGAGATGGGCATCTTCAGCCACATTGCCATAGACTAGTGCCAGTCAAAGTACACGCCCAGATGTTCTTATGGAGCTCCATGCAGAGACACCGGCTTCATTTTTAGACTTGCTTGCAAGTCCCCAAATGCAGAGGAATGAGTTGGTGAATTGGTGAAGACACCGTCAGCCACTATTGGTTAGGAGTGCAGACATGTGACTATTCATTATTGAAGTACGACCGGATATATTTGCATCATGGTTAGTTGGTGTATGGATGGCCAAAAATCTTGTTAAATTACACACACACATACACACGTGTGAAAATGTGCCCATACATGCATGTATATACATACACAACCCTGAAAAATGGCTAATGGCAGGGGTGCAAATCTGTGATGATTTTGAAAGGGAGGGAAGTCAAGCGCATAGTATATTTGTTAGAGATGATTGCAGGCTTTCGTTGGCCATTGTCACAATGGTCGTCTTTGCTTTGGAGGATGAGTCGCACTGAGGTGGTCGAGCATACGGACATTCCTCCATGCATTGTAGTAGGCATCTTCAGGGTTGAAATTCTATTGATGCAGTGCGTGGCGAAACATCATCATACTCTTATCATCCCAGTGTTTCTCATCCTCGAAAGCCAAGACCATTTCTTTGTTAGGTTTAACAACCATTAGTGTTGGTACTAAAAATTGAAATAATAGNCATCCTCGAAAGCCAAGACCATTTCTTTGTTAGGTTTAACAACCATTAGTGTTGGTACTAAAAATTGAAATAATAGATATTAATTTACAATTATTGAACCGATCTATCATTTCAATGCCTTTTCCTGCAATAAAACTAGCATGTACCTACAACCTCCTTGATTTACATTTTAAAAGTGAAAGTTTTGTCAGGTTTATTGCTTCTGTGCAATTGTTGGCCACAGACTTTCTTGTCAGTCTTGAATGTGAAAGCAGTGGTCAAGTCAGTGGGCATCATGATTGGTGTTANAGACTTTCTTGTCAGTCTTGAATGTGAAAGCAGTGGTCAAGTCAGTGGGCATCATGATTGGTGTTAACAACACTTATCACTCAGAAAGTGCCTTATAGAAAGGGTTGTACAGCGGGTTTGTTGGCCTGCGACTTCAGAGACTCTTCCATTTTGGAATGTTCTATGTTTTGCAAGAACGTTAGTGTGTATATGGGATACTTAGTTTTGTTAAGCACACAGCATTGCGTTGTACACTACCTGAAGTTAGTACTGTTAATCAAACTTCTATCTGTTAAACTGTTATCACTTACATGGTTGTCTGTGCAAAATAAAAACTTCTATTAGAAACTTTAATTATTTCTGTTGTGCAAAACATTTCTGTGCATGTTCCTTAATAAAATATTTGGCCAAAAATTCATAAATAAAAAAATGTTAGTCAGTTGCCTGGTTCAGTGTTATGCTAATTGTACTGAATTATGGACATGGAGGTTATACTTTTTCACTAGACATGTTTGGTCATATGATTGTGTGAGACTTGCATCCAGTGCTTGCTGGTTTGTTTCTGGTGCAATGTTTTTGGGGTGGTTCTACCAAGGCAAGTTTTATCAAAGGACTTGCGCTATTCTGTAATGCACAATTAAGAAAACCGAGCGACGTACGTGTTTTCTAAATCCCAAGTCTGACAGACATGGCAGCTAACGTCGACAGTCGATAATGAGAGCACATCTTGTAGCTCTCTATTGAAATGTTTTTATATTTTAGGTTCGTTTGGTTGGAAATTAAAAACTGTCTCCATTTTATAAAATTATCTTTGATATTTTTTGGAAGATAATGCTATTAAGATCAGCTGATTTGCAGTTGTCTTCAATTGTAATGAAAGTTATCCTGTATGATACCCTGTCCATGATTTTTTATACTAATCTGTCGGATCGGAAACAAATGGTGTGCGACGGCAATGTGTACTTGGAACCGCCAACATGCTATAGAAACCCCGCACTTTCAAGTCTGTGTCATCGATGCGGGCAGTGATGGTGGGGGGGTGGTTAGACAGGGGGGGGAGGAAGGTAGGGCATGCACAGACATCCCTTCCTGCCGGAAACAATGCACAGCCAGTCTATATAAAGATAGGTTATTTTTGTAAAAACCTCAGCTGTAACATTGTTTTAAGAANCATCCTCGAAAGCCAAGACCATTTCTTTGTTAGGTTTAACAACCATTAGTGTTGGTACTAAAAATTGAAATAATAAATGTTAATTTACAATTATTGAACCGATCTATCATTTCAATGCCTTTTCCTGCAATAAAACTAGCATGTACCTACAGCCTCCTTGATTTACATTTTAAAAGTGAAAGTTTTGTCAGTTTTATTGCTTCTGTGCAATTGTTGGTCACAGACTTTCTTGTCAGTCTTGAATGTGAAAGCAGTGGTCAAGTCAGTGGGCATCATGATTGGTGTTACNCAAGTCAGTGGGCATCATGATTGGTGTTAACAACACTTATCACTCAGAAAGTGCCTTATAGAAAGGGTTGTACAGCGGGTTTGTTGGCCTGCGACTTCAGAGACTCTTCCATTTTGGAATGTTCTATGTTTTGCAAGAACGTTAGTGTGTATATGGGATACTTAGTTTTGTTAACGACACAGCATTGCGTTGTACACTACCTGAAGTTAGTACTGTTAATCAAACTTCTATCTGTTAAAAAGATATCACTTGCATGGTTGTCTGTGCAAAATAAAAACTTCTTAGCTGTTAGAAATCTAAAAATAACCAAGAAATTGAAGTGTTATGCAAGAATTTTTAGAAACTTTAATTATTTCTGTTGTGCAAAACATTTCGGTGCATGTTCCTTAATAAAATATTTGGCCAAAAATTTATAAATAAAAAAATGTTAGTCAGTTGCCTGGTTCAGTGTTATGCTAATTGTACTGAATTATGGACATGGAGGTTATACTTTTTCACTAGAGATGTTTGGTCATATGATTGTGTGAGACTTGCATCCAGTGCTTGCTGGTTTTCTTCTGGTGGACTGTTTTTGGGGTGGTTCTACCAAGGCAAGTTTTATCAAAGGACTTGCGTTATTCTGTAATGCACAATTAAGAAAACCGAGCGACGTACGTGTTTTCTAAATCCCAAGTCTGACAGACATGGCAGCTAACGTCGACAGTCGATAATGAGAGCACATCTTGTAGCTCTCTATTGAAATGTTTTTATATTTTAGGTTCATTTGGTCGAAAAGTAAAAACTGTCTCCATTTTATAAAATTATCTGTGATATTTTTTAGAAGGTAATGCTATTATGATCAGCTGATTTGCAGTTGTCTTCTATTATAATAAAAGTTATCCTGAATATAAATATGATGCCTGTCCATTTTTTTAATACTAATCTGTCGGATCGGAAACTAATGGTGTGCGACGGCAATGTGTACTTGGAACTGCGAACATGCTATAGAAACCTCGCACTTTCAAGTCTGTGTCATCAACGCGGGCAGTGATGGTGGGGGGTGGTTAGACAGAGGGGGAGGAAGGTAGGGCGTGCACAGACATCCCTTCCTGCTGGAAACAATGCACAGCCAGTCTATATAAAGATAGGTTATTTTTGTAAAAACCTCAGCTGTAACATTGTTTTAAGAAGTGAACCTACTGCTTGATTTTGTATTTTACTTATTGCTTGAAATTTTGCATCAGTCACCTGATATCAAGGAAGCCGGCATTTCTCTGAGAAAACCTGTGTTTCTGCCGGCTCTCGCCGTGCTTAAGATCTACGTGTACAAACATTGTGTATTCTTCCGCCATATGTAAAATTAACATTGCAGTGACCTGATCACTTTATTCACGTGTTCGTCAATCAAAAACTGTAAAGTTATAAGAACAGTAAATATTTTAAAATTCTGTCAATTCTTACACTTACATGTATTATAAAAAACAGAAAGCAAATTTAATGATTTCGGTTTTTTAAAACGTTTACATAACACTTTTAATTTAACGTTAAAACATGGAACTACTTTCGCTGCCTCGTTACCAACTGTACTTGGCGCATGTGACTTGGTGGGCTCGTTAAAGTGTATGTGCAGGTAGGGACACAGCCATTTTTCAAAGATTAATTTCACAAGTGCTCACTTTATCGTGAACAGCCTTTAATGTCAGAAATACTGTATGTAGTTGCACCTCTTGCTGCTTGGTAATTTTTTTTGTACCACCGCCATTTTCCGGTATTAATCTCGTACCGCGTTAGTCACGCTGTGGGCGCTCACACGTGATCGTTTGCAGTGAATACTCATTGGAACTCTCTGCTGCCTGTACACTAGTGTCACAAGAAAATGACTTCCAGGCAAATACCATTCTGTTGTTACACCTGAAGTTTCTGGCAAATTTTTTTTACAACCTTCATCAACAAGAGATTTAAGGTGGCCGCCTGGGTAGGCCGTTGAACGGTATGCAGAGCAGGAGCAGAAAACGTTTTATTAAAAAACGTCCGTGTCTGAGTGAGGTCTGCTTATGAATAGTATTTGAGAAATGTTACGAGTCTGTATACGTTTTTCAGTTCCTGCTTTCTCTCTAAAGCATGTTTTTGTGATAGTGGAAATGGCTGGAATGGGTGTTTTCATAATCATTTTTAGGTATGAACTTTCGGGTACAAAACATTAAAGGAATAAGGATGTCCATTGAATCTTTATTATTATTATCATTATGTCATAAAATGGTAGGGTCTGCATTGAAAGTCTCATAGAAGCGTGTTACTGTTGGCAAGACTGTACGCCAGTTCAGTGCTTTGCGCGTAGAGGCGGTGAGAGAGATGGTGTGCATGCCTCTGTCGCCCCTAGCGCTCCCACGCTTTTAGGCCTTAGATGTGCTGCATAACTGTGTAGACTGTTCATGTTCATGGTAAACTAAGCAATTTTGAAAGCCCTGCTCAAGATCTATTTATATACATATTGTGTACTCTTCCACCATACGTAAAATTAACATTGACTTGTGTCTGACCACTTCATTTATACATGTCAGATGAAACTGTAAAATTATTAGACATTTTTATCCTGATATGCATTAAAAACACAAAGCAAAAGTATTCATTTCAGATGTTTTCCTAACACATTTAATTAAATGTTAAAATAAAAACGTGGAAATACTTTCCTCCATCGTTGCCAACGTTACTGGGTGCACTCCAACTAAGTGTGTCTGTCTAGATTTATGCAGGCTGATTTCTAAAGAGCTCAGTTTACCGTGAACAGCCATTAGAAATCACTACGCTAATACACAACTGTGAACCATTCCACTGCCAGATCTGGCTACGAATAACCTGTAATAAATATTTTGTATTCGCATGATTGTTGGCTCTGAGGCCTGTTTCCGAAATCTAAGACGGGATGATGCTGTGGCATTGTAATCCACCGCGTGAGGAATTTTTAATTGGAGGGGAAAATTTGTCCACACTTAAAAAGTCCCATTTCGGGTTAGGAATTGAAACTAGAACCTTTGGTGTCATACTATCAATGCGTCCTAATCACTAAACGTAATGGTTAGGCATGTACGTATATGTGTTTATCTGGTTCGCGGTAGCAGTTGAAAAATCCTGCCTGTAACTGCAAATATGTTTTACCTGACACACTCAATTGCATGTTTTGACGTGGCTAGAGTTTGCTAGCATACGAGGTAACTGTGATCATACCCGAGGAATCAACGTCTTAATTTAAAATGTAGTGTGGCCAAAATGGCTAGCCTACAATGTTTCTTTCATGGTTATTGTAGCCTATCTTCCTCTAGTAAAATGAAACCAACAAATAAAACAAATAATATAGTATGCCTTATATTTATAGTTTGTTCTGGGTTTAAGCTACAGTTGCAATTTTGTGTTTTTNTAAAACAAATAATATAGTATGCCTTATATTTATAGTTTGTTCTGGGTTTAAGCTACAGTTGCAATTTTGTGTTTTTTTTTACGATGCTAGAATAATTTATAAAAGTAAAACCTTGGAAGTTAAAAATTCTTTGTTATTGGTTACAAGACATGTCTGATATGTATTGGTGAAAAAATTTAGCATAATTGACATAATAAGCATCTTAATATTTTTAATTTTCGCCTACCGATTAACATAGGGGGCTGGGGGTTCCTGAACTGATGATCCATATGCATACGTAAACCACAAGTGGTCACGCATATGCAGTTGGCAGCAATTTAGCGAAAGGTAGTTTGGTCCGTGACATCGAGGTCTTGAAAGCCGATGAGGGTGAGGTGAGGCGAGTTATACGAACAGCACCTGAATGCAAGGGCAGGAGAAACTGGAGATCCCCGATGAAACCCGCAGATCAGCTGCATTGACCAGCACAATTTCCACATGCGAAAATCCGGGGAGCTACCACGCCGGTTCGCGTAGGTGGGAGGCGAAGTCTGCNTGACCAGCACAATTTCCACATGCGAAAATCCGGGGAGCTACCACGCCGGTTCGCGTAGGTGGGAGGCGAAGTCTGCCCACCCCACCTCCGCTGCCCCGCTTGTGGAAATGCAATTTAATTTTGTTGCTGCATATTTGGAGTAAACAATTTGTATGTTAGTGACTTTCATGTTTCTGGAAATATTGCTGTTAAATTAATTGACTCATGAATAAAGTGATCTATTCCGTGGCAACGTTAAATTTACAAGTAGCAAAAGATTAATGAATTGGGCAGAAAAATCATAGCTTCTACAAGTGCTTAGTGAACTGCTATCAGCATGTATGCATTTAATGCTTGTAGTAGGTATCGTCAATGTAAAACATTTCTTTAAAATTGAGTAATGGTTTGGTAGACATGACATTCGAACCTAAAATATTTTGCATTTCCATTCTGAAAATTAGCACATCATCTAATGTGTGTTTTTTTTTTTGTTCTGGTCTGTCAATTTTCCTGTTGCCCTGAATATGTATATTATTAGAATGGCCAAGTCAAGTTCTCAGAATTTTTAGGTATAATAATTCCAGCAGAGAAATTAAAAATGTATGCACATGCAGCTTATGTTTATCTTTATTGGGCTGTTATTCCATAAAATGATACACCACCGCAATTGTCTGCTTTAAGGCTCTGTCTTGGCTCACAATAAATTTGTGCTCGTATCAAAATGAATGTAGGTGTTCTTAACGACACGGGTCATAGTGGTCGTACGGGTTGTGTAGGAAGCATCCTGGATGTGTAGACGTGTACAAAATTGCGATATTTTGTTAGTGGTCGTGGTTTGACCACTCTCTTCCCACAGGCTAACCGGGTTAGATTCCCTGTGGGGTCGCTCATGGGTTTCCATGTGGGGGGATCGTGCCGGACGATGCCACAGGTTGGTGGATTTTTTTGGGGTCTCCCGTTTTCCCCGACCTTGCATTCTGGCGCTGCTCCATACTCAACTCTCTTCACCCTCATCAGCTCTCAAGACTTCGATGTTAAGAGTGCCCAAATCTCTTCTCATTCACTCACTTTATTTTGCATCATGTTTGTAAGGATTTAAACCTTTATAAGCGCAGGAAAAATGTAATTTTATTTAAAAAAAATAATTGTTTTCATTTTACCAAAATATAGTAAATTTCTAACCGTTTGGGCCAAATAAATTTGGTATGTATAACGCTGCTTATGTACGTGTTCTGTGCAATCACTTATGTTCACAAAATTAATAGTGAAACGTGCGTTCCGCATTTAGTCGAACTACATTAGGCGTGACTGTCTGTCGCCCATAGCGTTTCGTCGATTGTGCTTTATTCATCGCTGGCACACTTCCAGGTAAAACACTTGAGCTATTTTTTGTCTGCTGAAAAATTTGCAAGATTTGCAAATGCCATTTTTCTCTTAAACAATTTGATTGGCACGTCGTTGGCAAATTTCATCGAATTGGTGTTATCTTCTGGCTCTTTGAATATCTGCAGTAACGCGGATGTAGTATTCTTCGCATTTCCACAGCGCATTTGCTGAAAGTTCTGCTGACTCAGTGTGTTTAGCTCAGCGTTTCTTCAACTAGGAATGCTTACATGAAACATTAAGTTCAAACCACTTTTGCAAGCTTACTTTTCACCCCAAATATTCCGCAAAAATGCACCCAAAAATTATAGCTTGTCAAATCTTGGTTGCAGTTACACTGTAAAAAAATTTTTTAAGAAAATTTTTTTAAAATGTGATAGAAGCAAATTATGCTTACAGTAAAGTAAAATTACAGTACAAATGTCAGGTAAATTTACATGGTCTATAATAGATTTTTCCTTGAAGGTAGCGGAAAATTACCTTACAAATGTAAGTGAAAATTCTATCACGAGTAAGTGAAAATTCTATCACGAGTAAGGGAAAATTCGTAAATGGTATGGAAATATTATTCTACCAAAATAGGCATGGTATCGATTTTACCAAACACCTATTCTTTAACACAGTTACTTTTCCCCAACTTATTATTTGTAAATTTACTCATCATTTTGGAGTCATTTGGTCCCGAACCAACATTCCTTGGATTTCTAGGCGAGTACACTAACTGATACACCTGGGCGACTGTAGAGATGCTGAGAGTTTTTGAATAACTAAAATTGCATTCTTTAGTAAACACCACCTTTTTTAATGTGTAAATGTAATTATAAAGATAGTCAAAACAAATAAATTGTGTTGATTTAACTAGCCTACAAGCGTAAAATTTTCGAAGTTTGAGATTTTTTATAACAAATTAACTATTAGTAAGCTCTCAAGGAGAGAGCAGCTAAATTTTAAACATTGTGTGTTAAAGAGTGTTTAAAAATAAATTACATTTTGAAAGTTTTATTTAACTACAGCAGATTTCTAGAACCAGTTATATGATTTGTGCCACTTACAGAATCATCTAATTTACTAGTGTGTCGCTACAAATACTTTTTCTTGGTTTTTGGTTACTCCGTACATTGAATCACGTTTATCAAATAAAAATTCATGTGTAAAAAATATATCAACATATTGAGGTTTTGAACTCGCATACTCAAAAGATGATCATATACACTTTCGTAGGCCAAAACAGTACCGCTGTGCTACCATGCACCATTAGTTCCACTCTCACTTTGTGTTAATTTTCACGTCCTTTCATGAATTAATGTTCTATTATGGGATAGAATTCATACTTTTGGTTTCCTAAGAATATTTTGTTTCTTTCCTTTAGGAAATAATTAAATTTTGATGTTTTTGCATACGTTAAACCCTACAATGTTTCCAACATGCCATCTTGTTTCCTTTCTAATCTCTCAATATAATGTTCAAAAGATGTGCATAAAGGTTTCTGCAATGTCATTCAAAAAATTTCTCTAACATGTACGTGATATTTCAATGTCTTATAATTGAACTTTACTGCACGTTCCTGTAATTTTACCTTGTATGTAGAGAAAAGTGTGTTTCCCTTAAAACATATGGAATATTATTGCACTAATGTCAGGTATATTTGTTAATATTTTTCACAGTGCATGTTTATTTTTCGTTCTTTTATTATTTGGTAAAACCTTTAACAGACTTTACTAATCATACATTACGCATACTTGATATCACTGTGAACAAAATGCAACTGATAAACTCTGTACGCGGGTATACCAAAGTTTGATTAATACACTAAAACCATCCACTTTGGTACGATTCAGTAACAAATTGAAGTGCGTAGTGCAGTACAGTGACAAGCCACATGATGCTGCAGACTGAGATGTTGCAATACTAAACATTTGAAAAATTCTATAATTAAGTTAATAGTTCATTATGTATTTATTTTAACCATTGTACGTCCCGATTAATGGAAAGCAAAATTATCACATATTTTTTATAATCAACTGTGCGATTTAATACCAGTAATAATTTGTTTGCTTTAATTTGCGTTGAAGTTTTTGACTTATTGCTTGTATAATAATTTGCTGAACATGGGTGCATATTAGTGTGACTAGAATTTATAGCCAGTTCTTATCAGGTTTAAATTTGCGATTCAAACTTTAGCACCGCACTCTTTCCAGCATAGAGTAAACAACGGGTAACCATGTACGATAACTAGATCCTGCTTACTATACAATTAGCTTATGTTCCTGAAAACAACATTGGAAGTTCTTTTTTTTCAAGTAATAACGTTATGACACTCTCCTCCCTGGAGTTATTTATGGGTTTTTAGGCCTAGAAACGAGGGAGCGAATAATGGAAACATGCAAGGTTTTTGTCGTGTTCCATACGCAGGGTGGCTAGTATCAGGGAAAACCTGGAAACGCCAGGGAATTTTACATTTCTGGAAAAGTCGGGGAAATTTGTGCGAGGTCAGGGAATTTAGATAAACTAGTAAAAAAAATTTGATTTAATAAGAAAATAAATATTGGAGTCCAGCACTTCTGTTACATGCCATCTTATAAATTGTAATGTTACTTTAATTTCCCCTTGTGTAGGGACTTTGAATATTTTACCACAAATTGAATTCAGAGAAAAATTTATACCTCATGTAGAACTTAGAAAGACATGTTAACCTAATCTAACATAACAAACTAACCTTACATAACCTAACCATCATATAAGAACTCATTTAGACAGATGTCGATTACTCGCCCCCCTCGAACAACCATCTTGCTTCGTCTGCAGACGACTGCATTTGTTTTCAGGCCACCATCTACGGTTGTATTTTNTTAACATAGTCCAGAGAAAATCAAACCTAACCCAACCACACCTAACCTACCATATTCTAGAAAAATCTTAGCTAACCCACTACAATTCAAACAAAAAAAAACTTACACTAAGCAAACCTATACCTACATGCCTCAAAACCTACTGACCATACATGCCACCCACTGTAACCTAAGAAAGTCTCAGATATACAAACCAACCGCTTCATTCTCCATAACCCAAGAAAACATCTTGGCCATACTAATACACCTTAACACCTACCCAAGCAATTATACATTCCAGGTCGACCCATATCACACAACATTCCTACCATCTGTCAAACTAACATAACCTAACCAACAATAGCCCAGAAAAATCAAACATGAACTAACCTAATATAGTTCAGATAAAAAACCATTCATTTATTTTCCCACATGCCTACTATCATTATTTCAGCCACTTAGACAGTTTGACATGTCTGAACATTAAAAGCGCACTTCATTCAATCTGCAGCCAATCACCACTTCGGGTAACATTGACCTCCTACTGACAAAGGAATGGTCGAAGCAAACAGAACTATAATTAAAATCCAATACAGTCCGAAGAGAAAGTCGGACACCATAACATCTACTGAGCAACCGCACATTACAGGCCCCTCCCATTTGATAATCATTGCTACCATCTGTTAACATAACTTTGATACCAGACCACCCAACATAACAAACAGCCAAACCATCTCCTGTAATACAAGAAAAAGTTACCCATACTAATCATCCAGACTGCACAACCATACCATCTACCATAACTCAAGTTTACTAAGCAACCGTACATTCTAGACCAGTGCATGCCACAATCATTCCTACCATCCATCAATCAACTGATACAAGGCCACCCAACGACTCATTTTCTATAACCCAAGAAAAATTCAGTCTTTACTAATCATCCATACCACCCAACATTCTGTCTATCCCATCTGCCACAACTTGTGTACCAAGCCACCTAACACCCATTACATCTGCTCTGCCAATCGACAATATACAAAATATACTTGTCACCATATCACTCAATAATACTAAAAAATACATCACCTATACCATATAAAGTAATTTCAAACACTGGGACACAATCAACTTCTTCCCATATCGACTGACATCAGCCAAATACACTAACCACCCCTACTAACCACTTTAACTGAAGCATGCCTTAGAATTACAGAACTCACCAATGCACACATACCACTTTAACTCACCTATGCCTTAGAATTACAGGACTCACCAATGCACAGATACTGTCCATGCCATTTTTACAATCACCAGATGCACTGGAAACCATGCCACACAACATGACTATACCATCCATAATAACCCAAGTGTACCAAGCCACTTTACAGTTCAGACCAGCCCATTACACAAAAATTGCTACTATTTGTCAATCTATTTTTCTTTACCGACCGATACGACTAACCAACCATGTCATCTCCTATAACCCAAGAAATTACTCAGTCATAGCAATCAACAATAACACCCATACAACATTCATACCATCCATGAGCAACTATACAGTTGAGACCAGCACATAACCGAACACCCATTCCATTTGCACTACAGACACACACCATGGATACTCACCACCAATACCACCCACTGTAAGTCAAGCATACCCCAAGCCATTCAGTCCACACAGTCCTTACCAAAATAAAATATACCAATTACAAATTCCATCTGTTCTACCACCACCAGGCGAAATATAGTTACTGCCTAGTATAACTAAAGCATACCTTGTCCATTCTGACCACATACAACTTATAAAAAATTTAGATACTGCCCATATTATTAGCCATCAACACTTGCCGACCACATCGCACAACTCATTCACAAAACCCTTATCATGCAATAACAGCAAACCATACTGGCAAGTCATAACCTAACCATTGAACCAAAATATTTCAAATAATCATTCCCACTAACAATACTAGGTGACCATACAAACAATACGGTGCTGGTCATTGCCTCATAATCACGTTTTATGACATAATATTCGAATTCTCTTTGAAAATACGAATCCATAGACATACTGCTAGATGCACTAATTTAAAAGTTAAATAAATATGTATTAAAAAAAAAACCTGAGTTTTACTTAAAAAAGTATGCTTTTTATAATTTATGGTTACTGTACCTGTACTACAAATTTGTCTTGGAAATACAAATCCACAGACACATTGCTCGGCATAATTTATTGGTTACATTATAATCAAATTATTTTTCAATATACAAATTCATAGACAGGTTGCTCTGTACACTTTGTAAGTTTATAATTAAACCTCTTATTTATAAAATAATGCATTTTAATTGCCTTGACAATATGACTGATGTATAAGTTAACATGATGTTTTTTATATATACATAATTTAGACCTGTACTGGCACCCATGTCATGTCTAGAAACATTATGTCGATGTGGAATGACAGAGCATGGACTGGAAAATTCAAAAACAAAATGGAATTCTAAAAACAATATGGCGGACTCGAAAAGGTTAAGGTTATCTAACATGGCGAATCCAAGATGGCGGCTAGGCCTCTGCATGATGCCTTGTGTGCTTGGACCGACCAAATCACACTACTACCCTAATTCTCTTCCTCCTATTTCTTTCGTTGACAAATTGCTTTTTTTCTCGCCACCCGACCAATCAATGTTGCCCTTTTGATAAAATTTCTTATTGTCTGAGTATTTTCTTTCTTGGCTGTATTTTCGTACACCTCAGCACATAATTTCGGAGCAATTAACCGGGTATTCTTCTTCACGCCCCCGACAATCCTCTCTCTTCTCGAGCTTAAATGCTCTTGGACGGCCAGATGCGGAATTAAATCAATCCGATCCTCATCTTTGTATCTCTTGATTGTATTTCTCACTACTTTTCTTCATTTGAAGTATTTCAGATATTTTTTTCTGCAGCCTTTACCTTTCTCTTGATTGAAGATAAGTTGTCTTTGCTCGAACGTAGTACTCTTATACCTCTTCGCCCCATTTGTCTAGCGAACCGCGTTCTTGTTTATGATCAAGGCAAGACTGCGGGATTACAGCGTTCATTGCCCTATGGTACGCAGTTCAAGTCTTATGGAAGAGGGATGAAGTATAACTCCTGTTCCGACATTTTCCTGACGTGTAAATTGTGTAATCTTTCAATAAATTTTTTTTACTTAATAGGCGTAGTTTACAACAGGTTATGGCTGTATTTATGGTGAGTCTGTACTAATAAACGCCTAGAACAATGTATTCCAGTTTTATGTATGAAATAGCTACAGATTAAAGTAGAAACATGAACTAGTATTTACTGTCGCTATATTATTTGTATTCGCTGTATTAACACGACCATTTACTAACGGGCTCGTGTTCGATGTTCTTTTTGGAAGCTATACATGCATCCGATATTAACAACGAATGAATTTTTTCTTCCTGCGTATCAAGATCGTTAACCTGATCTCCGTGCTGGACACCGGTTGATTCAGTAGGTTGTCAGGCAAGTTTTTAAAAAATACAATATTGTATGTACGACGATACCGTAACTATGCCGGAAGGGTCGCAGGTTGTGTTTCGTGCCGTTTGTCGTGTCTGTGCCGTGTTTACAGTTGTTCCCCCGTAGCGAGTGATAAAACTTTGAGAGCAGTGTTTGGTTTATTGCGTCCAGCAACTCTTTGCATCTACGAGTTTGTGCAAACAAACGGGACAATCCATACTTGAGACAATGTTAGCGAGTTAGTTTTTTTCTTCTGATGCTTGGGAGTTGTCCCCACAAACTCCGCGTGTAAAAGAAAAAAACTATCCGCCACACTCTACACGTAAGTAGTTCCTGCATCTTGGTTTCTTATTCTTGGTGTGCTCAAGAGTGTGGTTGGGAGATTTGCACGGCTCTTACCAGCGAGACATAAGACCCTATCAGGGTGAAATGAGGTTGAGTACGGAGCAGTGCCGGAATAAAAGGGCGGGGGAAACGGGAGATCCCCGAGAAAACGCGCCGACCAGCGGCATCGTCCGGCACAATTCCCAATTGAGTGAACCTGCGGGGGAATTGAACCCGGTTCGCCTAGGTGGGGGAGGCGAGCAGGCTAACCGCTCAGCCACCGTGGCCGCTGAGAAATGGCTTGTGATTTTACAAATGTTTGTAACAGTACAAACATTTCTCTTGTAAAATTACTCGTTTGTAAATCCACAAGAGCTGTGTTTGTAATAGACTTCAAGAAATGTTTGTACTAGNTCCAGCAACTCTTTGCATCTACGAGTTTGTGCAAACAAACGGGACAATCCATACTTGAGACAATGTTAGCGAGTTGGTTTTTTTCTTCTGATGCTTGGGAGTTGTCCCCACAAGCTCCGCGTGTAAAAGAAAAAAAACTATCCGCCACACTCTACACGTAAGTAGTTCCTGCATCTTGGTTTCTTATTCTTGGTGTGCTCAAGAGTGTGGTTGGGAGATTTGCACGGCTCTTACCAGCGAGACATATGAGCCAATCAGGGTGAAATGAGGTTGAGTACGGAGCAGTGCCGGAATAAAAGGGCGGGGGAAACGGGAGATCCCCGAGAAAACGCGCCGACCAGCGGCATCGTCCGGCACAATTCCCAATTGAGTGAACCTGCGGGGGAATTGAACCCGGTTCGCCTAGGTGGGGGAGGCGAGCAGGCTAACCGCTCAGCCACCGTGGCCGCTGAGAAATGGCTTGTGATTTTNTGGTGGGAGGCGAGCAGGCTAACCGCTCAGCCACCGTGGCCGCTGAGAAATGGCTTGTGATTTTACAAATGTTTGTAACAGTACAAACATTTCTCTTGTAAAATTACTCGTTTGTGAATCCACAAGAGCTGTGTTTGTATTAGACTTCAAGAAATGTTTGTAATAGACTTCAAGAAATGTTTGTACTAGACTTCAAGAAATGTTTGTACTATACTGACCTGTATCTACGAGCTCAAGCAACATGGCGGACACATCACGTAAATCCGTATATATAGCCGTTTGTACAAAAACTAAGAGCGATGTCAAGTGTGTTTGCGTGCAAAAAGAAATGTATTGCATGTTTGAATAACGTTAAACAAAACAACTAAAGTAATAATAAAACTACTACAATAATAAAGTGACGCTATTACCCAATTTATTTCATATGTATACAGAACTCTTTATAATGAAATGAAGCGTTCTTCTTGTAGAATATTGCTGGTATATTCAGTACTAAAATAATTAAGTTCATAAGTTGATCTTGTGGTTAAGGGTGTAGGATAGTAACACAAGAGGTGGGTTCTAGTCGCCTTGCCGACAAGGTGTAACTTTATTTCAATCATATTTCGAAATAATTTTTCCCCATTTCTCTGTTACTAATTCTTCATATTCGTTTTCTAGAACGAAAAATTAATTTTGCGTCCACTTCTCAATATTGTAAGTTGTAATTCTAGCCTATCATTCGTTATATTACAAATATGTGGTTTTACAAGAAAACTGTTTGTAGTTCTACAAATGATTTTCTTGGCAACTTGGTTTCCAAGGTTTTTTCTTGTAAAAGTTAAAAAAAAAAATTTTTTACGGTGTAGGGATTCCCCTTAATGCAAATAGCGGGAGCCGCCAGTGCACACCAGCACTTGGGGTCTAGTTGCGTGGAGTCACGGCATTCGGGTCCCGTTTCCCCGTTGACGCAGAGCCAATTATAGCCGGCGGTGCGGGCTACCCAGCCGGTGTATGCCCAGGCCGGACATTTTCACGCCTCGAACACTGGTGTACATTACGTGCGGTTCAAGTACTCCAGGAAAAAATCACGCGGCAAAAAAAAAAAATGCGCTTACGCCATAGCACAGCTATGTTATCACTTAAGGCACTTGATGCGCCCCACATAGGGGATGCTATAATCATTTTATTTACTGCTGGGCGAAGTTTCAAGACGCTGCTGAGAAGTGTCACTGACTAAAAGATGAGAAAAGCTAGAATTAAAGTGGTTTTGGAAAGAGCGTGATTGCAAATAGCCGGCTGTGTTTATAAACCTTTCTTGATTAAGCAATTTATGTAATTTCCAAAAACGATATATACAAGAAACACTTAACATACCGTAACGTTATCATAAAAAATTACGACCAAATGCTGCAGTGTATACAAATTTTAAATAAATCTAATTTTGTGATCCGTTATTATTAATTTACCATGTGTGTCTGTTAGCAGACGTACGAGTCTTCTTTTAGTTCGCTTAAAAAATCTGCTACCATGTAAAACTTATTCTCTGGCAAGATGCTCACAGTAATTACTGTGCAGTTTTGGGACACTACCAAAAGCGAATTAAACATTTACTAAGAATGGGAGAGCCAGAGAGTGAAGTTTAATCGCAGAGTAACGTTTTAAAACGGAGCTGTTAACTCCTTACTAATATTTAAAAAATGATAATTTACATGTCATAATTCTGTGTTCCCTTTTAAAATGATGTTGCCCATAAAAGATCAAAAAACACACAAATGCCGGAAATATAACTTGTGTAGTTTATTCCGTAGACCGAACTGTCGGTTATTACAAACGAAACAAGGCACAAACTGCATGGTGAGTAACAAAACTAATGAAGACAATACAGTCGAACATACTACGTTTTCTGTGACAAGAGTAGCAACTTTTCCAAAACATACGCCTGTTCCAGTCTTCAGGCATACTCTTTGCAAGAATTGTTTAAAGAACACGATTGAAACATAGCTGGAGGGATCGAGTTCTCGGAAACCATGACCGTTGTATGCAATTGTAGTACAACGGCAGCTGTGCGATAGGTTGTGTTGACGACTTCTAAACATTAATGCATGTGGGAAATGTGGCGGACGTTGCCGTTAAGGGCCGCTACTCGCCTCCCACCAAGGCCGAACCGGGTTCGATTCCCCCCTTCCCCTCATCCAAGGGTATTTTCGCTTGTGGGAGTCTTGCCGGATGATGCTGCTGGTCGGCGCGTTTTCGCTGGAATCTCCCGTTTCCCCCGCTCTTGCATTCCGGCGCTGCTCCATACTCACCTCGCTTCGCCCTTATTGACTCAC
Organism: Clitarchus hookeri; assembly: GCA_002778355.1. Lineage (NCBI taxonomy): Eukaryota > Metazoa > Arthropoda > Insecta > Phasmatodea > Phasmatidae > Clitarchus > Clitarchus hookeri. The sequence goes on from NQII01003578.1 coordinate 139,180, forward strand.
TCGATGTTAAGAGCCGCCCGAATCTCTTACGTTGCCGTTGGCTATTATCTGGATGTTCAGTCCCCCTTCTAGGCCCATTTAAATGATGTTTGCTGCTCCATCTTCTCATTTTACCTCCATTATCTCTTAAAGACGGCAAGGTAGAAAAAGTAACGTGGGAACTTCTTTTTATTTTTTTAACCTTTAATTGGATTTGTTTTGTTATTACAAGGTTATCGTTTCTAAGGCGGTTGACCCTCAACCAATTAGGTACATCATTTCAGGCTGAAGGAAACTCTTTTGTTTCGTATCATATTCGATTAATGGGCATCGGNTCAACCAATTAGGTACATCATTTCAGGCTGAAGGAAACTCTTTTGTTTCGTATCATATTCGATTAATGGGCATCGGATCAACTAATTACGGGTTTGTTGTATTTCTCACGCATGCTCGTGATGTATTGTTTCTTGTGTGTTTCGTATAAAACATTTGTTAAAATATGTTTGCGTACATTCCCTAGAATATTCACTATCTAAAAGGTCGCACTCTTACAAATTTTCGCAGAAAAATTGGTTCGCAGGCGATTGTAACTTCCGAATGCCGTTATTAATTATTATTATTTTTTTGTTTGTTGTTTCGCGTATATCACCACTTGAGTGCTTGCGATGGTTAGAGTTACATGGAGTTTGCCGATATATAACGAAGTCTAAATGAATCACTTGGAAGGAATTGTCGTTCACTGCAGCATAATAATCCGTCGGCAGCACTCAACTTAAATTACTCATATGACCACAATGGGTTGCATTGCTTGCGTATGCTACGTTACATAGAAAATAACCTGCAATTGGGACATCAGCAAATGACCATAACATTGTCGGCCGGTAACGAACGTTGGACAGTACAGTGCAGCGTTACGGTGTATTGTGGACTTTCAGGATGATGGTAAGTAGGAATANCGGTAACGAACGTTGGACAGTACAGTGCAGCGTTACGGTGTATTGTGGACTTTCAGGATGATGGTAAGTAGGAATACAGAGGCAAACTGAACTAATAATGCTCATGCCGCGGTGGGTACAATCTCTGAAATTCTGTTATCCGCTCAGTGTTAATATCGCGTAGGATTTGACTCGTGTCAGTGCTTAAAAAATCAGCATGTAAAGTGGCCATAGGCTGTTCACGGTAAAGTGAGCACTTTTGAATCGCCCGTTATTTTTTTCTTTCCGCCAATTTATATCCTTCCCGCTACATTGTTAATTTAAACACTCCCACGTGAGTAATTAGCACAGTCTTTAATCATACTCGAAACCAAAGATCCGAGGTCGCAATGAAATTTGTTTATTATGTGTGATGAGGCTGCCTCAAAAAAGGTGCTCACTTTACAGTGAAAAGCCTATCGAAACGCGAATGTTACCTGCTCGCATTTCTCACTCCGTCGTGGAGCCGAGGTTTTGTAGTAGTAAGATCACTCGCCTTGCACAACAACTTATCGGGCTCGATTCCCCGTTGGGGTTGAACACAAATTTTAACATGCCGGTGGTACACATTCATATCCAGAAAAATTAAGATTAAAAACAGAACTTTAAAATTGCTCTTTTTTCCCCATCGAAATGTCTTGTTTTCCCTTTAACATCTCCTTTATCGCCCCCAAACATATTTTTTCCCCCATTAGAACCCCCGAAATGTACTAAAATGTGCAAAAAAAATACAAACTCACTACACATGCCGGAATTTAAATGGCATTATTATTATTATTATTATTATTGCATGTACCAAATGGTACTGAGTGATGAAAAGGTTGTGAAACTTTGAGTATTCGCGGCTTCAAAACCTTTGAAAAATCACCCCATGTATGACGTGCTTGGTTGTTACCAAAATATTATATGTATCACGGGAAGTTTATTCTTCTGTCATAAGTATTTTTTGTTAAATAGAACTTTTACTTATACTTTATCTATAAAAAAAATAATAATTCAGCTATAACTAATATGCACGAAACTGTGAGAAAATGTGTGTTGGTAATGTCTAGAAATAGCTCACGCAAATATTATTAAACTGAGTGCGTACAAATATGGTGCGTTGTCCCTTTGGTATGTTATTTTATATTCGGTTAAGCTTCCTTTGTATGAGGTGGAGGAATATCTCGGAAATAGAATTTTAAGCAGGGCTTCAGAAAAGTTGGAAGGTAATGGACTTGACATAGCTTGCGTGTACATTGAAACACACGCAGTTACGGGTTGAATGGATTCCTCCAGATGTTGTTTTCAGTAGTGTAGAGTTGACACTGGCTATATACACTGAAGAGCCAAAAAATAACTGGTGCACCTGCCTAATATCGTGTAGAACCTTACCCCCCCCCCTCCACCCCGAGCACGCATAAGTGCCGCAAGACGACGTGGCATGGACTCGACTGATGTCTGAAGGTATGCAAGAGGCAATTCAGACCATGAATCCTGCAGGGCAGTCCACAAATCCAATCTGCGCCAATTCGAGAAAGGGTTGCACGTCTGTCACGTTTAATGATTCTCGTCAGTCGTCGTTTGTCCTGTTCTTTCACGAATTTTTTCCTGCCGCAGCAATGTCGAAGATGTGATGTTCTACCAGATTCCCGATATTCACGCTACACTCGTGAAATGGTCGTACGCGAACATCCAAATGTTATCGCTACCTCGGAGATGCTATCCCATCACTTGTGCTCCGACTATAACACTACGTTCAAACTCACTTAAATCTTGATAACCTGCCATTCTAGCAGCAGTAACCGATCTAGCTGCCGACCGCATCGCGTTACTATGATTGGTTCCTTACCTCTTGTTATTTGCATACGCACGCCTATACCAGTTTTTTTGGCTCTTCAGTGTAATTACATTCATGGCCTCCAACTTATTCCGCCTTCTTTGCGTCTCGTAGGTTTCCCCACGCAGTTATTGCGCGTCGCCCCCACTCTTTTCGACTTGCAGCAACTCCGCGGGACCCCGCAGGGTGGACACTTCCGGTGTCTTGTATAGCGTATGAACTCACTGCGACGGGAAGGGAGGTGGCTCATATATGTGATCATGAATTCCGGGTACAAATTTTTTAAGATGATCCGTTACAGAAAATGAGGCAGAAAACATAAGACGACTTGCGACCTTAACGTGGCTATTAAGCAGGGTGTCCACCCTCAGGGAAATGTCGGCGAATTTTCTCCTCGGTCGGAGAAAACTTTAATATGTGTTGCTCTGCAGAAATTGTTGTGTGAATTCAGGATGATGTAATTGTGAGCAGATGCGTTTTGAGATTTCGATTGGTAGGTTTGTAAACTACATTTTTGCCTAGTGACGCACGGCATGTACGTACAGAATAAAGTATTTGTGTGTTTGTAACGGGCACTCTTGTGAAGTCGATAAATATAGTGGTTCGCGAGAAGTTCCGATATGTGCGCCCTGCTTTCTTGGTTTGTTGCAGTGTAATTTAACGCAACTTCGTATAGGCGTATTTGTCAATGATGAAAAAAATATGGTATTGTGTTTAAATATCCCCGGAAGTACGTCAAGGAAAATTGTAAGAGNGTATTTGTCAATGATGAAAAAAATATGGTATTGTGTTTAAATATCCCCGGAAGTACGTCAAGGAAAATTGTAAGACACAGCCTGTAAAGCGGTCGCTTATATGGCGCTTGAACTGCGTTTTGAGTACGTTTAATTATGTTTTTTTTTTTTACGAAGCTCTTAAACATGCTGCTGCTATTCACTTCTGTTTGATTCTCAGCTGTTCGCCCCTCTGTAAACGAGGTGCGAACAACCCGAGCATGAGCGAGCACGCGTAGCGTTCCGGCGATTCGATGAAAAGACCGACGACGGAGCGGGTTCATCAGCGAATGCGAACCGAACCTGAACGGACACGGCAGAATGGTGCGTTGTTCGCGCACGCGTGCCGTTTACACCCCGCGAGAACGTTCGTTCGCATGGTGCTGGCTTCTGTTTGCACCGGTGTAAACGGGAACTTTACGCTGTCGCTCCAGAAGACGTGCTCGAAATGCCATCTACAGCGAATCATATTTTCTGCTTCGTTGCGTTAGACAGCAACACCTTGGAACTTTTTTTTTTTCTTCGAGAATACAATCTTCTTGCAGTGTTATGATTTTGCAAATGTTTTCTTGGCATTGTTTGGGTTCAGTCATATTTCTGGAAGTTTTATAACCGTTTAATATATATCAATATTTTGAGATCCTGTACACTCGGGCAGTATTTTCCTCCTCGGGATGGAAGGGATGTCCCATCTGGATAGCGTAGCACCACAGCCAGAATCTTCCAGGAGTGGTCAGATGACCTCGAGCTTCCAGGAGTGGTCAGATGACCTCGAGCAAGACTTCCCTTGCCACATAATTCCCCAGACTAGAATCCAGTCGAGTAGCGATCATGTTCGTTGTATGGATCCCCCACCACACATCCATCAGCAGATGATGCCGAATTGTTATATTCTTTATCTGGCGGGTTTTAACCAACAATATGAGGAAGGGATGTCAGTCGGATTTCGACAGTCCTTTTATTTCCCATGCTATTGCTAAAGCTGTATATTACATACATACACACACACACACAACTATAAAACTGCCAGCAACACATTTGTAAGAAAAGGATCATAAGGATGGGTAGGAGAAAGAGCCATGCTAGCGGGTAGACACTTATAGGGGCGTAGCCAGGAATTTACTTGGGAGGGGGGATTACAAGTTTCTATTTTTGGGGAAAATATGAAAGCCATAATATTTAAAATTATTAGTTCAAAAATTTACTTGCAATTAAAGAGATGGAACCACAAAATGCTATAAACATCCTTCATGTTCAAGGAGACCGCACATTTTTTATTTATTTTTATTTCGATGGAGGATATGTCCCGGTATCCCCCCTCCCATTACGCCATTGGACACTCAACACCAGCCCCATCGTGTCCCGTCGCCGAATGTACAATGCTACTTTGTTCTGGGTCCTGCCTTAACTTCTCTTCTCAGCACCTTCGGTCTGTCTCCTTTCATTTCTTATCAATCCTCGGTCGAGTCCCGGGCGTGCTACGGCCGTGAGATGTTGACAGTTCGGCGCAGTCTTGCCGTGTCAGTCATTATCCTCCGTGCCGTAGTAGATCCCTGATTTTCTGCGTACTGAACGCGTCTCTGGAAACAACCACTGACCGCATTATGCGCTTGTGCAGCGTTCTGCCTTGCTCCACGTACCCGAGGCAACTTCTCGCCGTATCTCGAATGACCACCATGCCGTATAGTTGCTGCCCGTAGTATGTGGTCATAGTGTGACTAGAGTAATTCTTAAATATATATATTTTTTTTCTGAAGAACTTCTGGCAGTTAATGTTCTGGAATATGACGGTCACTTACGACTATACTTTCTTCTTGCTGCCCTTGAACTCGTAAAATGGCGACGGCGTGTTCATGCAAACTGTTTACCTGCGCAATTGCGTGATGTGTTTCGTTACATTTAACGACCCTCAAATTAAACCTAAAGGTAAAACTATAACTGTATAATATTATAATGAATTGAAATTCTACTATATTACTCGACACTTATTCCTTGCCATGTATTAGACTTTTTTTTTTATGATTGCAGCACGAGGTTCCATTTTCTCGCACGACCCCTTACGTAGAATATACGTTGTTACCTCACTGAGCAGAGGATTGTAGTATGTGCTGGGTATGATCACGACTCGGTCCCATCTTCTGTTAACCGAGGGTTATATATATATATATATATATGTATATTTATATATTATTGTAGAGAAGGATTTGAACACGAATCAAACAAAACTTTCGGATTCTGTGACACTCATCACTCACCTAAGACGTTCTTGTAAAAAGCTGTGACCTGATTTACTTCCTTATTTTCTAATGATGCTTGAGTTTTTAAGTTTTACCAACCCTTACGCGTGACGGATGCAACGTTTTGAATTTCGAAGGCATGCCCGAACTGCCGCAGAAACGATAATATTTGTGGTTACCGTAGAGAAAAAAAAAACCTTCGCGTGGAGACTGTATTTCTGAAAGGCGTTATCGGAGAAAAGTGCCGAGTTTAATTTCAATGGGAAAAAAAAATTCGTGCCTTTAAGTGTGCACGACTATTGGAGGAGTGGGACTTTATTCTATTCTTTTCTGAAGCCCTAGTGTGTAAACATGTTAGGAAATTCTCAAGTCTGTTTACACCAGAACGTTCACCTCTGGCGTACCCGTCGGATTCCATGCGTGTCTGAGGGCGGTGCCAGTCGCTCAGCTCGTGTCTGCAGAGGTCACGGCCTGGCTGGTCTTGCGCTAGTTTTCCCGCCATTTCCAGCCAGCCCTTTCCCCTCGAGTGCCTCGTGTGTGTGTGTGTGTGTGTGTGCTGCGCGCGCGCGCCTCCGCTTCCCCCTCCCACACTCCGACCGACGTTCGTCCCGTTTCCCGCCACTTCTGCCCACCAGCTGTTGCTCCCGATCGTCATCTGTTCGCTGGCCGCGCGCGCGTTGAATGGCGCGCGCTTTCTCTCCCGCTGCGCCTTCGCGCCTCTCCCCGCAAGGGTAAACACACTCTGGGTCGCGTTCCGTTCCCACCGCGCGAAGGCAAGCCCGCGCGAAGTGGCGTTCCGTTATCCGGTGCGCCGCGCGCGAGAACTTGACATGGTGTTGACCTGGCGACTGAAAACAAAAAAAAATTGAAAACGCACAGCTTCTCAACTTAATAGCCGTTTTTCCTGGGAAATCAAATACACTTTTATTGAGGTCATCGAAATAATCACCGTATATAATAACGCCATGTAAAATGTTATTCCCGTGCGCACTTAAATTTTAAAAATTATCACGCTCTCAATATGTAAAATTTTTGAACTTATTTGTAAACCATTAAAAACTGTTTCTTATTGGCTTATGCATGTGTTTGACGTAGTTGTACAGGTTTTGGTTTCGCTATCTTAGCTTCAGCATACGCGTGAACGTATTTTCGGCCGGCCGCCGTCGGTTACAGAAAACCTTTGTAAAAGGAGTGAATTTTTTATATTTTTTATTTATGTTTCTTGCAAAATTTACTGGTAGATATAACCTGATTTCACTTCAATTGTCGCCGCCTTCGTTCATGTTTGAAATGTAATCGGCGTTTCAAAACCCCGTTTTAGTACAACGTTAAGCAATGAATTTAATCTTGTAGGCAAATATTTTATTCAAAAATTTTACTCTCACGAATAACCACTTTTATTTTAGACGCGTGACTTTATGCTTATGAGCACTTTTGAGAGCCCTCTCATTTGGAATAATAGTCAATAAATATATTTTATTTTCGCCTTAGACGTTAACTTTCAAGTGCGGTGGAATATACACACTGTGTTTATTACTTACATGACAATATTCATTTTAAAAGGTGTTTAAAGGATATAAAATGACTGAGAGGAAAAAGTAACTAGGGCCTCAAAAGTGCTCACTTTACCGTGCACAGCATATAATTTAAATATTTTCCTGCAATTACAACCTCTCAATTCTCAAAAACGCGACATTTTTTTTTGCCACACATTCGACGAACATCCTTTTTCCGAACGCATATTACTTAGTAATATAATTTTAACATCCCAGTTTTTTTTATTTTAGTCCTGAAAACTATGGATAAGATTAAGTCTCTGTGGATTAAATGAGCATGACACGGGTTTTATTGTCCAAGAAATATTTTTAACGTAGGCCTATGTAATTGGCATAAACAGGCGCTTATAACCTCAAAATAATGAAGCTATTATTGAACGTTATTAGTATTTATATCTGACAAAGGACGTTTTCGTTTTTTAATAACAAAGTGCAAAAACCCATACCTGTCATATAATGTAGACCACTATAAGTTGTTATGAAACGCAAAGGCAATTTCTCGTTGGCGGTGCAGGCGCCTCCTTTAAAAGAAAACAACACATTCAGTTAACGCTGAAATGATCTTCACGCACAAAACGTGTACTTTTGTCGCAATTCGCCCAGTGATTCACGGTTCTTATCTACGCAGACACGCTCCACGCTTTGTTTTTTCTCTTAAACTATCGCAGTTATCTTATCAGAAGTGAATTTCGTTGTATTCCTGCACAGTGGAACTGTGCAACACTTTCTGGTGTTAAATGGCCAGCAATAACATCAATATCCTTTAAAACGGCAAAATATATTTAAAATTTTAATTCAGTCGAAATTTGGCAAAATCGATATTGCGTTATAAATAAAGAGGTCTTAATTCAGTGGTTGTGACTATACTGCTGTGTGAATAAGTAATTAGTTGGGCATAGGGGTACTTTGGGAATTCTATTATAAATACATAAACAACGTGGGGCCGCGGTGGCTGAGCGGTTAGACTGCTCTCCCACCAAGGCGGACCGGGTTAAATCCCCGGCTGGCTCGCCGGCACGCTAAGGCATCTGCATGTAAACAACAAACGGCAACATGTATTGTGACGTCACAGGTACATCAACATGATGTTTCTATCCCCGCGAAAAATCGTAGTCTATTTTAAAATGCGTTTTTTTTTCTCGCGTTATACACGTACAAATAAAGAACCACGGCGTGAGTTTTAAAATTGTTGATACCATCACGCGGTAGGTAGAGGAAAAAGTCGGAAAAATCCCTATTGATTGATAAGTTAACATGAAAACTCATTTTAACAGGAGTGCGCTAAACCAGCCACGGGAGAAACTGCGGCCTGCGAGCTTGAGCCGTCCGCCGCAACTTTCCAAAATAACATTGGAAATGACCCGCGAACGTAATTGAATTGGGCCCACTTTCGCATAAATCTGTGTGGTATTATCTCGCTAGTTTATTTATGCAGCGTGGGTAGAGTCTGGGAAAAACTGGAAATGTCAGGTTAATGTCGGAGGGATTTATGTGGAGTCGGGGAATTTATATAAAATTAACTTAATAGGCCTAATCGATTCTGGCACTTTTGCTGCCTGCCATCTCACGAATTATACTGTGCATTATGTATTTCGGTTTCTTCTACATCTGTAGCAAAACTTTAAGGCTTTTGAGGCAATTTTATAGCTGTATGTGTAATTACAGCATGTAAGGAAATATTAAAATATTTCTGATATTGGACATGTTGGTCTGGGATTATACCTGGATAAGTCTGCTACGAGATACTGATAGTGCCCCTGTTAGGATACTGGTGTCCTGTAATGTTTTAATACTACTGTATATTATTTTGTAAATGTAGTGTAAAATGAAATCGCACATATTACTTCGATTCGGAAGTCAGTCTTGCCAGTAAATGTGTGGGTCCAGTACAGGCGTAAGACGTAAAAGTATGCCGTAAACTATCGTCCCAGGACGTAACTCGCTCAACTAAAAAAATTTATCGTGTGGCCTGCAGGACGAATTTGATCTGGATTTGTTCCCCACGCGAAAAAGTTTCTCAGTCTATGACGTAACATATCGTGAATGCAAGCCTATTGGAACTCGAAATGTATACATAGTAAATGAAAGTAAAATGAAATTGCATTAGGTTGAACGATATCTGAAGTAGTTTTCTTAGAAATCTCACCAAATATGACCGCCCAGCCAAAATCTCTGGCGCCACTCTCTGGACTGCGAATTCAACTTCATCTCTCATCAAATCATATTAAAATAAACAGTACCATGAACAAGTTCGCCTCCCATCCTACACCCCTTATTTTGATCATCAGTTGACATGCTAAACCATCTCATTCATAATTCCACTGCTTATTAGTGAATATCCCACCGGGTCTTATCTCACGCCATGCGTGCCTTATTAAAGTTCGTACGGTACTATGTGAACAAGGGAATTAAAGCATGTAAACTGTGTTAATATACACTGAATAGCCAAAAAAAAAAAAAAACTTTTATAGGCGTGCGTATGCAAATAAAAGAGGTACGGAACTAATCAGAGTAACTCGATGCGGTTGGCAGCGCCTATATAAGACAACAAGCATCTGGCAAAGTTGCTAGATCGGTTACTGCTGCTACAATGACAGGTTATCAAGATTTAAGTGAGTTTGAACGTGGTGTTATAGTCGGCGCACGAGAGATGGGACATAGCATCTCCGAGGTAGCGATAAAATTTGGATTTTCGCGTACGACCATTTCACGAGTGTAGCGTGAATATCGGGAATCCGGTAAAACATCAAATCTTCGACATCGCTGCGGGCGAAAAAAGATCGTGAAAGAACGGGACAAACGACGACTGACGAGAATCATTAAACGTGACAGACGTGCAACCCTTTCTCAAATTGGCGCAGATTTAAATGCCTCCTGCATACCTTCAGACATTAATCGAGTCCATGCCACGTCGTCTTGCGGCACTTCTGCGTGCTCGCGGGGGCCCTACACGATATTAGGCAGGTGTACCAGTTTTTGGGGCTCTTCAGTGTATAACGGTGCCCATTTAGCCCTTTTGAAACACATGTATGTGTAGCTAGCTAATGTTTACTTATTAAATATGTTTTCCGAAGTGCGCAATCGTTTTATCTGCGGCGCGATTAATAAAAGTGCATTAGGATGTTGCGACAGTATTTTACTGTTAAGTGATGGGTATTTTCCTCCCGATACAAATGTTGCAAAACCTCGATTTTATGGGTTACCTTTATCTTGCATTCATGGTACTGTCAACACAACACAACGTACCTGTCGGCTTCGCGATACTTCTGTCGACGGCGACAATGAGAATGTAACGACAAAACATTACCGCGCGTGGAGAATTACAGCAAAAAAAACAAAAGTAAGTATCACATAATGCCGATAACATGAATATTACAATACTGGAAAGAAAAGAAACACCGAGGCAATAATTAGCTGCGACAAACAGTGGGTTGTTCCTCTAAAGTGCTTTGAGGGTCCAATTAACGCCATGACCGCCATATATAGATATGTGGCGAGGGTCGCAGGTGTTTTCTCTTGAAACGCCGCCAACACGATCAGCTCTGCTAAACGAGCGACCATGCTAACGCACGTATCGGCAATGCAGGAGACTTGTTGCAAAACTGCTTCGCATTCCAATACCCGTACAACGTACATTGTGCGGGCGTGGAAATTGTTTAGTTTCCTCTGCCAGGTGCAGGTTACGCCCTACGTCGCTGTAAATCGGTCGATTCTTGCGCACCAACTGCACGAGGTGTGGAGGGGAGATGCATAACGCGGCGTCGCCTTGTAGACGAGGGTCATGAAGCTGTGGTATCTTTCAAATGTGGCGTTTATTAGCGTGTTCTTGAATACGTCTGTGTTTTGTCAAGTTTACATTATGAGCTAACTAGTTTGTTGAATATAAAGTAACGTTAATACACGTAATAGGTTGCGCTCTGTGCTTATTCCATTTTTGTATTGTCAGCTTGCCTGGACTGGTGTAGGGTAGCTGTCACCTTCTCTCGGTGGTCTTCTTGCATGTCTTGGGTAACGGAGTTGTTCCCGGGTTTTTAAGTTATTACATTCNTTCTTGCATGTCTTGGGTAACGGAGTTGTTCCCGGGTTTTTAAGTTATTACATTCTTCCAGCAAATGGACCAACGATACCTGGGATGGAGGGTGCGGACATTACGTGACCTTGGGGACCAAATGTGCAGGCGTTTGTGAATCGAGAATTAAATTTGGGTTTTTAATCGCAGTATTTGTAATATGACTGACGATACGTAGATGTGTGTGTACACGACTGGGAGATATGTTAGAACATGGCGCCCTGTTTTATAACATTTTACTGTATTGTAATGAATACAGTAACGGCGATAACTACATTCACGAGGCGTGATGATAGTCTGTCACTGAACACGTCACAGTAGCTTTCTTTTGGATGTCTCGTGACTGCCTTTTTATAAAGATAGGCCGTTTCTACGAACTAAGTGTAGCGAAAATACTTGCCGTACGGAGGTTTCTTTAAGCAAAAGTACTTACAAATAAAATGCTGCCGAAGACTAATAAAATGCTACTGTAGGTGAGAAATATCAGGCTGTATTATATTTCCGCAGAAAGATGAGCTTTGTCTTGCATTTTAAAACAAGTGTTTAAATTTTTCTCTAGTAATAACCTCTAAGGTAACCACGATAAGAATGACAAACTCGGTCACATGTCCATTGCTGCTGTCTCGTAATGCTCTAAATAAAACTACTACCACCTAAAAAAATATTTTTCTCCCAAAAAAATAAATACATTTTGGAAGCATTATTGGGCAATGTAGTTAAGAGGCAAACGCCTTTTTTGATTGATAATTCACTAAATTAACATAAGTCACTCTTATAAATGAAAAATAAAATCAGCAAGCCGATTGTTGGTTTCAGAACAAAGCCCGCAGCATTGCCAAACCTACGCACGATCACAAAACCATCTGTACAGGGATGCCTTGCAAAATGTTATTTATACATGCTGGTCCGTCTAACGTGGACACCCCCAAAATTTCCGGAACGGTTGCGGATCACGAAATGCTGTTTTCCCTAAATGAAATTACGTACGGGTGCAAGTAATTTGCAGCAAAGTGACTATTCGTAACACGTGGTTTGACAGAAATAATTAAAGCACATATGATTTTTTCCCCTGGAAACATGTATTTATTTAAACAGCATCTGAAAGTGCAAAGATGAATAAAGTGATACAGCATTTGCAATTGAAAGTAACGCAAACGTCAAGAAATATTGTGCGATTATTATTAAGTTAAGTGGGCCGGTAGCATGGGGCAGTGGACCTGTATGCACAACTGTAAGCAAGCAACACGCGCCGTGATTGATCTTGGCGGGACCACTTCCTTATAGCAGCGTAGCGCTTATCATAATGGGGCAAAGGACACGGAAAGCGATTTTGGACAAAAGGGAGCACTGCAGCGGAGGGAAGATGGGCAATGTTTGTGCATTTCTGATATCAATACATTACATTCAAATACCAACCTAATTCAGGAGATTAGTTTCTTATTCATTAACTGTACTGAGTAACGAGTGCGTACAGATGCACAACTAAATTAGAACAAACCAACCTGAGGATAAATGCAATCGCATCTTTATGCATATTACTAAAGAGCACAGTTATTGTTGAAATGCTTCACATTCGCTCTTTTCACAGCATGTGCTCGATATGTTTACCATCGACAGCAATAAACATCTGTAAACGCACAAGTAGCGAGCGACGAGCGGCCTGAAGTGTTTCCGGCGTAATGCCTCTGCGAGCTGCCACAACGCAATTCCTGTATGTCTTCTGGCGTCGTAGGAGCCGTGCTGTACACCCTGTCTTTCCGTATTTCCCACAGGAAAAAAATGAAGAGGTGTGTGGTCGGGGGAGCGAGCTGGCCATCTTACACCACCACAACCCTCTAACCATCGGTTTGGAAACGTTTCATATAACAATTGCCTCGTCACCAAAATTGCTGTCATCCCTTTCAGACATAACAAACCTACAAAACTGAGCACGCTGCTGTAAATCACCTTCATGTAATGCCTGATGAAGAGCCACGTGATATGGATGGAAATCCCATTGGCGCAGTATCCGTAACTTCCTTTTTATACTTCCACGAACCTGGTAAGTTCTCGCGTACCCATCTGGGGGTTTTTCATGGACACGTGCCAACAAATCGTGTTGATGCGTCTCGCCCGCAGCAGTCTTTCGTCGCTCTCGTGTTGTGCAATTCTAATGACCTTGTGACAAGATGCATGTGTCCAAATTCGTCTTTTAGTTTGCCGTGAGATGGGCGTTCGATTAGGATACCTTTCACCATACATTTGGACGGCTTGCTTGGCATTTCTGCCACACTCAACGTAAATAAGTAGACCGTCCATTTTTTTCCTCATTCGTGAACGTCATTGCGTACATACAGCCACACCATTGAGTAAAGATATACGCTAGAGTGGCCATGGGATAGGAAAAAGTCTGACCGATTTTGTTGTTAGTTCTTAGTCTCACGCAGAGCAGCGCTAGTGTTCTCGACTGGTAGGTAGCAGTCGAAATAACTCGCCACCCGTGCAGTGTTGCCAGTGCCACAGCCGGCAAAAGTAGGTCAACACCCTGGCCTTGGCTCACCCACGTGTTCGTTCACGTTCGGCTAAAAACGAGCCTGTCTCACACGAGTTATCAGTTTTCGTTGCAGTTGTGAATACGCAACTCACGATTTACTAGTGACGACCTTGGCGTGTTTCGTTTCTGTCGTAAAATCCTGCGTTTGCTGAAATTTGCAGCGATATCAACTACTATTTTGTTTTATTTATCACTGCGTAAATTAATGATCAGAAATATATAACTGTCATTGTTTTTAATTGTAATTTATTATTTTACCACATTTTAGGTGCTCATGATAAAACGCGAGTAACTGTTAGCACTTACAAATTTGATATTCCTCATCAATGAGGTCATACATCATAGTAGCGTTTTCGTTTTCATTCATTATGTGAAAGGAAATATACAGGATATTATTGTTGACCAGTAGAGAAATATATGTTAAACGCGCGAAGGTCTGCAATTTCACTCAGTGTTTACAGTTTGGGGTTATGTACTACGAAGGTTACTGTTCGTACAAATAATCAGTATGTTAAATTTGTTGATTCAAGTTTCATTAAGGCTGTGTCCGAACCTAGGAATGCACTTATGTATATAAGCATACCCCACTCGGCTCGATACTTGACACATTGCGACAGGCATACTAATTTGCATCCGTTACAGCAACTAGCCAGCCGATTAAATTTTGAACAAGTATTTTGACGGGAAACAAGTACTGAGTCTGTGCTGGAACGTAGGCGTAAATTGATTGCCACGCCAGGTTTATAACAAATCACGAAGAAAACTGCTTATGTTTATCTTGGCGCGTTTAGACAATTAAAGGTTAAAAATTATACATCGGTGAGAATTTTCCTCAGTGGCCTTTTATGCCTCCATATCACTCCTTCGAAAAAGAAATATTAGTAATAAAGATTATGAACTACATATAAATCGATTTTCAAAATAATAGCCTATGGGCTGTAAGGGCGCGAGACGTACGCATATTAGTTTCCACGTGTACTTGCGTATGTCATTTCGTACAATATTTACGTATTTAGACGAATGTAAACGCTGTATGAGTGTATATCTCATTAAGCATAACACTTTATGCATACTGTGGGAAAAGGACATTGGTGATGTAAGGCTCAGCTCCCACAAATGTTTGTTTTAAAGTGACAATACAGTTTCCGTGTCTGTAAGATCCATGTTGCAATAATTATGTGCATTAGTGGTTATTGTTTCAAAAGCTGGCAGCTAAGTGTGTCTATAGTTACACGATTGTAACACAGCACACCATACACTGANGTGGTTATTGTTTCAAAAGCTGGCAGCTAAGTGTGTCTATAGTTACACGATTGTAACACAGCACACCATACACTGAAACCTCGAACTCAAAACAGTGCGAAAAAGTTGACACTGAAGTTATCAGTAAAGATAACACCAACGAACGCAGAAAAACTAGACATAACAAAGAGAGTCACAATATTCTACTTCAGACTGCATTACAAAATATAACTATTTCTACACTAAACTCGGTGCGAATCGCTAATAGTTAAGCTAAGTTTACAATAAAGAAAAATTATGCATTAAGAGCTATGCAGTAAGTGAATATCTGTCATACAGAAACACGTCTTGTGTATTTGCAATTTCCAATATTGTTTTAANGTGGTTATTGTTTCAAAAGCTGGCAGCTAAGTGTGTCTATAGTTACACGATTGTAACACAGCACACCATACACTGGAACCTCTAACTCAAAACAGTGCGAAAAAGTTGACACTGAAGTTATCAGTAAAGATAACACCAACGAACGCAGAAAAACTAGACATAACAAAGAGAGTCACAATATTCTACTTCAGACTGCATTACAAAATATAACTATTCCTACACTAAACATCGGTTGAATGCAATGACTCGGTGCGAATCGCTGATAGTTAAGCTAAGTTTACAATAAAGAAAAATTATGCATCAAGAGCTATGCAGTAAGTGAATATCTGTCATACAGAAACACGTCTTGTGTATTTGCAATTTCCAATATTGTTTTAATTCTTAATTGCAGCCAATGGAAACAGGCGGCAAGCCTGTTATGTTTACCTTTGTTCCTAACCTAACTTTGTAAATCACAGCCATATTTAAGCAGATCATACTTCAAAGCCGACATTTTCTATCAGAGAAGCTTATTTTTGTGAAGAAATATAATCGTTAACATCTGCACACACACNGTGCGCACACACACACGACTTTTTAATATTCTTAATACTTACATTACTGTATATAACCGTGTCCTGCCAACAACATCGTCTGCTGTGTTCTGAGTGGACGTCGCCTCACAAGTTTCACTTAGATATAAAATATGGTTATTTATTTCAATGCGTAAATATAATCCCAACAACGCACACGGCCTGCTAAGTTCCATTGAAAACCAATACATCAGGCAACACACTTTCGTTTCTTCTGCACGCGCCTTAACGCATAATTTAATCCTTAAATTTTCTATTGTAAACCCAGATTTACTTCAGACTTTGCAACTTACGCTAAATTAATGTGTGCATGTTTAAACGCAATCGAATTAAATAATTTCCCATTTCATAATGTACAGTTGTTACCAAGAACAACATAAATTATTTGTAAATCTCTTCACTGTGTCAACATTATTTCATGTATTCTTGAATATTTGTTGTCTCCTAGCCTACAAATAGATAATGATAACAATTTACGAACAATATGTAGAAATTTTAAGGATTTGTGAGATTAGGGCATCCTTGTGTGTTAACTTCGTGGCATATTTACAAAATTATAATTTACTTCTCCTAGAAGTTATTATGTTCTCTGTGCCCCATGTTTTGTTGAATGAGTAAATACTTTTTTCATTAATGACCACCCATTTTGTCTGCACGATTATACTATACGAACGATATATATTTTATATCATTTAAGATAATCTTCATAACAAGGAGTGTTAATTCATACAGCAAATGTAATTTTTTATTCGTTCATCGTGGGTATTTTCTCCTCTTTACTAGCATTCCCCATTCCCCGACCACTTAACAGTGGTAATTTTAATATGTTTGTAAGATATTAGCAGTATGTAGTGTATCATGTTTTCAAAACACCATTTCTTCCTATATTTAAAAGGAGTTTGTATGAAGTTTCCGGTGCCTAAAACTGCGAGAAGCACGAGTCGTTAAAGCCGTCACTGCACGATACTCAATTTCTGCTACCTTCTGTTATACCCACGATCACAACAGAAGGCATAAAAGTTTCTATAGCAGAAGAGAAGATAAAACGTATCAGTTCATACCCACAAGTTACCTAAAGCGTTAACAGAAAATGGTAAATGGAAGGCAATTCAACTCGCAGGGGGGCAGGGATACAAGGCAATCTAATGTTATATGTAGGTGCTTTGTGGTGTATCCAAAAGTACGAAGATTGTTTCTTTCCCTTGAAGACTGCATTTAGTTAGGTTTCTAAGTACGAGTACTATTAATGTATGGAAAATATGAGTTATGGCACTGCTTATGTATGGAAAACAAGGTACTGTATTCACAAGTATGTACGATGGACATTTACATCACTCATTAAAACATTAGCAAATAATTTAAACCGGGTTGTAGCCAGGAATTGACTTGTTGGTAAAAAGGGGGGTGGACGATTTTCATATTTATATTTTTGGAAAAAATACGAAAACGATAATATTAAAAATTGTAGTTAGATTTATTTATAATCAATGCGTTAATATACAGACATGGAAACACAAAATGCTATAAAAATTCTTCATGCTTAAGGGATCACACCGTTTTTTAATATTAAAATAAAATAAAAGTTGTCATTTTGTTTTCAAATTTTAGTTTGAATATTTTATTTACATTGGGGGAGGGGAGGGAGATTTATCTCGATATCACCCCTCGCCCCACCCCGCAATCCCTCTGTATTTACACGTATCTTTAATGAGCATAATCAATCTTGTGCTCTCCGCAATCAAACAAGTGTTTCCTGTCAGAAGACCAAAAGAAGGCAAAACTATCGCTATATTAAACTTAAGGCTTTTATGTGTGACTGTTATTACTCATGCTACACAGCTCATATTATCTACTTTAGAAACCAATTGATTTGATAAGCAGACAACCACAGCTAGTAGATTGCACTGTTGTGCTATTACTTACGTATTATTGCTTTTAGACAAAGGGATTCTTGAAATAAACGTTTTCGAACAATAACAGAAGATATGAACAGCAATAATGTATCACATCAAAAATTTCGTTACACGATGGAGCTGGACTCTGAAGCATCAAGTTATGTGGCGCAGATTCGCGCACCAACGCACTGAGCTACACACACAACCTACAGAAGGACCGCGTGATAACGTATTTACATTACATAAATCCACAGTTATCGCACATTTTATAAAGTTGCGTTTATTTTGTTACTATGACCATGTAATTTGCGACGTTTCCCATTACCTACGCGCACGTTAAGTTTCATTTTGCACATACATACCTTTTGCAGAAAAGGTGTCAGTCATCTCGTCTGTCCCCGCTTCGTGGCTATAGCAGACATTCAGAACACGTTCTGCTGTTGTGGAGTTTGGTCTGGGAGCGACAGAGATGGCGTATGAGTGAGAGCGAGGTTAGATGCCACAGTGGCAACGCTGCCGACTTCACCACGCAGCCGCTACAGAAATGGACTAGCGCTACGTGGTGTTCATACCATGAACTACAGATTCTTACCTGCTTGAGCGGTCAGAAACTTTAGACCTAGGGTGGTCCACTCTAGGTATATATTTACACAGTGGCTTCACACTGCAATACCATTTACCATAACAGATTACGGGGTCTGGTGCTGCGCTGCTATTAGGAAGCGGTCCCGCCAGGATGAGTCACGGCGCATGTTGCTTGCTTACAGCTGTCAGTACAGGTTCACTGCCCGATGCCACCGGCCCCACCTACCTTAATCATATTTGCAAATTATTTCTTGGCGTTTCTGTGTTACTTTCCATTTCACATGCTACATCACTGATGTAGCATTCAAAGCTGATCACATTCAGCTTTGCACGTATTTTCAGATGCCGTTGGAATAAATTTGTGTTTCCATGGAAAAAATCATTTAGTTTGATTAGTTATTTTCATACACGTGNTCACACTGCAATACCATTTACCATAACAGATTACGGGGTCTGGTGCTGCGCTGCTATTAGGAAGCTGTCCCGCCAGGATGAGTCACGGCGCATGTTGCTTGCTTACAGCTGTCAGTACAGGTTCACTGCCCGATGCTACCGGCCCCACCTACCTTAATCATATTTGCAAATTATTTCTTGGCGTTTCTGTGTTACTTTCCATTTCACATGCTACATCACTGAATTCAGCTTTGCACGTACTTTCAGATGCCGTTGGAATAAATTTGTGTTTCCATGGAAAAAATCATTTAGTTTGATTAGTTCTTTTCATACACGTGTTACGAAGTCACTTTGCGGCAAATTACTTGCCCCCGTAAGTAATTTCATTTAGCGAAAACCGCATTTCGTGATCTGCAACCGTTCCGGAAATTTTGGGAGTGTCCACTTTATGCAGACCATTCTGTATCTCTCGTTTTCGTAGTTTTGACACAGCGGCTAGCTTTAAGTACGCTAAAGTTACAAAATAGTACCCCTGATCAGAAAATGTGAAGGTTTTAAGATGCGCAGTTATGAATAGGAAGTCCTCAAGACAGCAGGATCTTCAGATTGTAGTGGCGTTTTTCATAGTTGCGGGGTTGAGCATTTTTCGGAAACAGTGAAAATACGTTTGGACTTGTGTATGTGTTAGTTATCAGTAGGTACTTAATACTTTGCTATATGTTATAAGAGAGCAGCTACCGAACTCTTATTAGTATAGAATAAGTCGCTCTACGCACAAGAAAGAATTAATCTCGTCGCGTGAGGATACAAGGTGGTCTGCCAGATCGGCGATTAAAATGCGTTGCTTTCTACGCCTCGTCGTCATATGACGTCATTGCATTTCCCTCTGTCGTCTGCACATTCATTTGTATTCGGAAAGATTGAAATTGGCGTTGTAATATTTCCAGCACGACTTAAGAAGTAAATGCCCAGCGACTTCTTTTTCCATCCATCGTCGTTTAACGTATTTTTACTCTCGAGATTTAGTCACATAGATTACTATTCTTAGAACGTCTGGACAAGCATTGACAGCTGCCGTTCAGTATTAAACTTAAAACAAAATCGTGCCATTTCAATATGTTAATTTCGCCACGCTGTAACCCAAGCTATCTGAAATCTTCCAGAAGATCTCGAAAGGCTCGTGCTGGTAAAATATCGTCCCAGCATAAGCCATTGGAATTTCAGATTTTTCGCATTTAAGTTTCAAGTCGAATGAGAAATACAGTTCTTCTAGTTTGCAATCGGACTACTTTCCTCCCTGCCCACTTCATCTCAACGGGTGTGTCCAGCGTGCCATTTCCCTTCCTCGCGAAAATTATGCATTCAGAGGACATCAGATTGTGTGGAGGCCTGTTACATAATGTGCGCACGTGGCTGCCAATTCTGGAAACCGTATTTGTCACTCCGTGTCTGCTTATTTACACCTTCCTCCCCTCTTCTATTTTGGAGAGTAGAGTGAAGTGATTTGGGCGGCTCTCAACGATGTGTTGAGAGCCGATGAGGGTGAAGCGAGGTGAGTATGGAGCAGCGACGGAATGCAAGGGCGGGATATCCCTGAGATAAAACACGCCGACCAGCGGCCTCGTCTGGCGCGATTTCCACGTGTGGAAATCCCGGAGTGACCCCTCCGGAAATCGATCCCAGTTCGCCTAGGTAAGAGGCAATTAGTCTGACCACACCACCACCTTGGTCTCTCACATCACGGCGTAGTGTTTGAATAAGTAAGAATCGTTGAGGGAAACATGTGAACCCTACATTATACCTACTTTGTTAAAGGAGTACTTTTGAGGTCAAACTTTGAAAAATGTCACTTCCGCCACCTGCATATATTTAAACGGACTTATTTAAATGTGCACAGTAAAGTCAGTAGCGACGAAACGAAAGAAGTGCCATGTTTTGGCGTCGAACTAAAAATTTTCGGTAAACATTTGTGATAAAACTGACATTATTTCTTTTGATTTCCGTTCTTTTTGTAATGCATGCAAGTGTAGGAATTATCAGGCGGGTAAAATAATTTATCTTCTGTTTTCACAGAGTTAATTGACCGACGCATGAATAAAGTCAACAGGCCCATGACAGTTAGTTTTACATGTCGCGGAAGAATACACAAACAACGCGAGGCCGAATAATGCGAACAAACTTCAGGAAGTTGTTTTCTGAAACGGAAACGAACAAAAATTTCAATATCAACATATGTCCGGGAATGTATAGAAATACTGTAAAATATACAGCAACATTGTGATGTAGAGAAGTGGTACAATGCAGAACTAAGTTACACACATGACATCTTTCAGGTGCTCGTACAGGTGGAACGATCAGGGGGTTAAGGGGTCTGACTAGCCTCCATGCGTTGTTTAATACGGGTCTCGTAGTAAGCAGTTTTCTATATTCTAATTATAAAAAAACTGTGGCATATTTAAATGTAAATATTTTGTCAGGACAGAAATGAACGTCGATATTTTGTTGCCAATTTGTAAAATTGGTTATTGAGTCATAAATGTGGTCGTTTAAAAGGGCCAGTAAAAATTGCTGTAGCCCTCTCTTTACGATATTTATTCTTCCGTAATACTGTGTTCTAAACTAATAGCGTGTCATGCAACACGGCCCTCCTCGTTCAATCCACCTGCCCGTGCCATCTCCAACTGACAATTCCACATTTCCTGATTTGCTTCTCGTCTTTCATCCCTCCCTTGTTTGTTCAGATTTTCAACCCCTGTCCAGTTGCTCTAATTACATTGTTTCTGTACATTTCCGGACATACAAGGTTTTTTTTTTTTCCTCCAGGAATTCTCTCCTGACGTTTGTCTCCGTTGTTCGGCCTCATCATGTTTAAAGTAGATGCTAGCCAAGGAGTGGTAGAAATTAGGAGAACAAACTCGCTCGTTGCACACCTTTACTAGTTTCCCTCCGTCGCGTCGTTACCAACTTAACTGGGCGCCCGACGGTCAGTGTGCCCGTTAAGGCTCGGCCTCGCCTATTATGCAGGAATAATTCGTTTTCGTGTCGTAATTTAATTTTCAGAGGTATTATTAAAAATGTTTGGTTATAGAAAATGTTAAATTTACTACTTTAATACTTCTGTATCTAATTTTCAGTGTGTTGTTGCCTGCCAGCAAAAAGGCAAAAACCGACTGATAAAATTTAAATATGTTCCTTACTTTTTATAACGATCAGATAAAACACAATTAAAATTGCGCACAAAAATATTAAATAACTCGCAAAAAGTAAATTTTCTATAATCGTACACGGTCAGTATTTGCTGGTAGTAGTGGTTTCAAAGAATGCCCACGCACAGGGAAAATGGGGAAAAGTCAGGGGATTTCACGTGGCACGGAAAAGTCACGGAATTATCATCTGAGTCAGAGAAAATATAACTTATCGCTACTTTACAAAAGTTGTTGTGTGGATACAGGTTAATGTGATTCATGAGCATGTGTGTTTTAAATTTTTAAGTTTGTGAACTGGCAATAATACATATTTGCCGAGTGTCATGGCCTGTACAATAAAATATAGTATCTGTGTTTTTAATGGGCGTTCATGTAAATTTATTAGCGTGTATTGCGAGAAATATCGATGGGCTGAATAAAATGTTGGACGTGATTGCTCGGCCTGTTGCAGTGAAATTTAATTCAATTTCACTGATAGCATAAAAATTTAATTTTGGAAGGTTTCGGTCCCGAGAATAGGTCAGGGAAATAGCAAGATTGTGCTTGGGTAACAGGGAAAAATCAGGGAATTCCAAAATGGGTTTTCAGTGGACAACCTGTAACAATTTGCAAAGGTTGATTTCCAAAGTGCTCGACTAACCATGAACAGTTTCTAGACGTGTGTGCACGCGACCAGCAGGGCCGGAAGGTAAGGCAGCGGTGTCGAATGGTTGGCTTCCGGAGGACACAATGGCCCGGCTACATTGGC
>NQII01003578.1:169541-188271 GCA_002778355.1 Clitarchus hookeri
CTACACGATATTTGGTAGATGTACCAGTTTTTTGGCTCTTTAGTGTATTATCTATACAGTAAAATGTTTATTTTATAATTAACATGGATAAAACAGGGAGAAAACAGGTGTTTTGGTAATGCTTAGCAAGACACAGTTCTTACGCAAAATATTATTACACTGAGTGTACACGAATACTGTGCATTGTCCCTTTGGTGTAATTTTCTATACTCGTTTAAACTTCTTTTGCATGAGGTGGAGGAATATACTGGAAGTAGATGTTTAGCAGGGATTCAGAAAAATTGGAAGTACTCGTGAGTGTACTGTAGACTGTTGGGGCAACGGTGCCTGAGCGGTTAGACTACTCGCCTCCCACCAAGGCGAACCGGGTTGGATCCCCTGTCGGGCCACTGCCATGTTTCCACAAGTGGGCATCGTGCCGGACTATGCCGCTGGTCGGCGTGTTTTCTCGGGGATCTCCCGTTTCACCCGCCCTTGCATTCCGGTGCGGCTGCATTAATCGCTTCACCCTCATTGGCTCTCAAGACCTCGCTGTCCAGAGCCGCCCAAATCAGTTCGCTAACTCAACTATAGGCTTTTCACGGTTATTTAAGCACTTCTGAAATAAACATTTAAAATATATCACTGCCTCTAAGTAGAATGATTTGGTGGAGTCGGGCATAAAGTATTCAGGAGTAGATGTTATCTGACAGCCATGTTGTGACGTCACTCGACAACCATATTGGATCCAGGTGACTTTTAACCATAACCCTGACCTTCACCCAATGCCCGTGAATTTGGATCACCTTAAAGCCAAAAAATCTGAAGAATTGCAGAAAGATTTAAAAATCCTTATTATATTATTATATTAAAAATAAAAAATTTAATAAAAAAATTAAAACCTTATTTAAAGTTGTACATGTAGGAGGTCCGGGGTTCGATGATAAAGTGGACCGACTAAGCTCCCAACACGACCGGCCCTCTCCAGATCGACCAGTGTCCATCTCGTCAGCCATGTTGGATCCAGGTGACCCCTTGACTCCATTTCCGTAACCTTGAATGGAGGTTTCCCAGCGCTACGTCCATCAGACGACTGACCCGCCATCAATATTTCTCATTGGTTAATTAATCGGCAGGCCTCCACCCCCCTCACCTATACTCATTCTGTCATCTTGAATTTTTCGTTTGTCATTTGTTTATACATTNTCCGACCAACATTTTAGATCTGGAAGACCTTCACCTTCGCCTCACACATATACCTTGACCCCGTGCCCATGACCTAGGATAACCTTGAACCCAAGAATAATTTCTCAATTATTTTATAAAATTCCAAAATAATATTAAAAAAATAAAACCTTAATTAAAGAATTGTTTCTTCATCAGTCTTTCGATCAATCTCGCAATCTTTCCATCAATCAGCACCGCACCTAGCACCACACACCACAATGAGCACCACATGCGTCACACAGTACCACATGCACACATCCACACTAATCCACACATCAATCCACTACAATCAGGACAGCAATTAGCAATTCACACCAATCCACACAGCAATCCACGACAATCCTTCACAATCCACAGCAACCCATGTCAATCCCTCGGTCAACCCTAATCCATAGCAATCATCCTCTGCAATCCACAACAGTCCTTTGATCAAACCCGATCCTTTGATAAAACCCAATGCTTTGATCAAACCCAATGCTTTGATCAAACCCAATGCTTCGATCGATCCTGCGATCAATCCTTCGGTTTGTCCGCCACCCATATATATGGAAATTACATTTTTTCACCAACTATCTCCAAATTTTTACATGTCTACAGAATTAATGTTTTGTATGCATTCAACTATTCATGCATTGTTATACTAAAGTCTTTATCATTATTCTATATGCATATCTTTCAAATTATAGTCGAGTGCTCAGAACACCACTTTAAAGTTGCTAAGAAAAAAAGAATAAGACACAAAAATAAAGAAAAACCAATTATTTTATAATAATTTGTTATTATTTTGTAATTACAATTTCAGAAGAAAGCAGTTTATCACATCATGCGATATATTTCCGATCCTTAAGTTTACTAGTGATTAAAGAATTTTGATATCTCAGTTTTTGAAGTGCAATAAAATATCTGAATATCAAGAAGTTTATTCGGGTCTTCGGGAAATGTTAGCCAGTATTCTTGGCGTCTTCTGCCTTTTTCATGCCGCTTGTTGCAGCAAATGTGTTGCAGGGGTGTGTCAGTGCATCGAGAAAATTGCCATCATCATCTTCAACATTATTACAGTCTTCGTGTTCATTTTCATCAATTATCTTTCCATGGTCATCTTCACCTTCTCGTTTGTATTCGATACTTAATTTACTTTTCTTTGTAGCAGGAGTTGCATGCCCACCAGTATTTAGAGCCAAAAGACGGTTTATTTTTAAGTTCGTCGACTTAACGCGAATTTCTTGCAAGTGTACTTTCCACACAAACCGACTCTACTGCATTCATTCCGTCTTTAGCATTAAATTTCTCGTAATCGCCTGTCGAATCTGTACCCATCGATGCAGCAAGAGGTGTATTGCCTTCAACACTTGCTGACTTACAGTAGACGAATCCTTGCAGATCTCGGTATGTTCTTTCAGTGTATAGCCTTGCACAAAATGCATGGGACCAATGCCGCAGTGATTCATCTCGCGAACAGGGCTCTTCGTACAGGCCTTTATCTCATGCTGACGAGCATTTAGACTATAGGTGAAAAAACGATCGCGGAATCAGCACTGGCGACAGCCGGTTAGTGATGACGCATGTCGTGGCTCTATGATCGTTGAGGCCAAAGACAGGCCTTCGTATTTGCAATTCATCTTCGTGATATGACGAGAAAGCGCTTCCAAATCGATGTTCACCTCACGGTTAGAACGTTAACTGTCGTTTTTTTTTGTATGCAAATGCGATTATTATTGTAATTTTCTAGACTTGGTTAAGCTTCGTTTCCGCGAAGCGGAGGAATATCCTGGAAGTAGAACTTTAGCAGGGCTTCTGAAAAGTTGGAAGTAACCGTGAATGGACTGAAGTCCCGTGTTTTAACGTTGAATTAAAAGTGTTACGTAAACGTTTGCGAATAGTGAAATTATTTATTTTTAGTTTCTGTTTTTCTTAAATGGATATTTAGTGTAAGGATGGGCAAATGTTAAAATATTTACTTATTTAATTATTTCAGTTTTACCTGTCCAACGCATGCATAAAGTGTTGAGGTCCATGACAACGTTAATTTTACATATGGTGGAAGAATACACATTGCGATTTCAAGATCTTAAGCACCGCTCTAAAAAGTGCTCAGTTTTACAGCGAACAAACCTTTATCTAAATTAGATTTCTTTTAATGTTATTAAGAAGAAATACTATATTAATTTACAATATTCTGATAATGGTATCAACATGCTTGAAACTTTCAAGGTTGATAAACCACAGCTTAAGTATGACAATGATATTAATTTGCGACGGCCGCTGTGAGCAATAATTTATAAGTTTTTTTTTACTTAACGGTCTGTTGCCTTTGCTACAGAACCGATTACGGCACAAATGAGCGGGAGGGGTGGGAAGCTAGTTCGACCATATCTGACAACTTTGACCACGAAACAACAAAAGGATTCCATACCGTTCGTATGACGAACGTTTTCATTGTCGCTAGTCGTCATTCTGTTGACATGATGGGCCACAAAAGTTCGTTTCGGTCGGTATATTGTACGTGTAGCAGTATTACTGCATTTCGGAAACTTCCCCTCAATAATGGGAATGACTATACTACCCGCTACACTGAAGCCGACCTACTAAAGTTCTTCTTCCAGGATATTCCTCCGCCTCATGCAAACAAACAAAATCTAAAAATTAACACCGAAGGGACAGTGCACCGCGCATTCGAAGTGCGCACCCAGTGTGATAATATTTTGTATAGGAACCCATTTCTTAGTATGCATTACCAACACTATTTTGTCACGTAATTTATTCTTATTAGTTACAAATTAAATGGTAATGTTTAGATAAAATATAAGTAAGTGAAATTTAACCAAAAATGAGGTATTTTTATTTAAACAGAAGTATCAAACCACCAAACACGTCATACATGGGGGTTTTTTTTTTCAAAGGCTTGAATTAGAAAGTGCGAAGAAAGTTGTGGCAATTGCGAGCCGAGCCGAGCTTGCGGACCGAATTCCTATATGTGTGGGCCGCTGTACTGTGTATTTACACTAGTAACGGCTTGTTCACGATCAAAAATTTAAGCGCAACATAGGACATGACGGTATACATTCCCACGAAATTGATTCATAATTGAATACTGCATTTTTAGCCAATGAGATTTTGCGACGAGTCTGACGTCAGCTTGCAATGTTGGTAAATGTTTTAATATTTCGGCTGTTTTTTTTTTACACACCTAGAATGGATTTTAGTAACATATAGTGTTGGTGTGTTTAAAGTACAGTGATTTAAAATTACAATTGTTCGTTTCTTAAAAATCTTTCTCCATTTTAGAACAAACAACGTCTTCGAAAAATTTATACTCTGCTCTTGTTACCCTTTTCCCTGTGTGCGTGCATAACAAAAGGAACATCTCTCTTCCTTTATCCATTTGGTCAGGACACGACATATACGCAGTTGTGAATCTGTACGTTCGAAAACATGCCGGTCGACTCTTGTGCGCACGATCTGTGTTCTACGGCTGCTATGCTTTCAAGGCAAAGACCCTCGCAGTTATTTTGCCTGCAACCCTCCAACGTAGACGGTTGCGAGCCACCCAGTTGCATAGTTTGTCGCTTCCATCGAAGGTCGTCTGGTGGTCTTGGGTGGGACAATGGCGGGAGGTTGGAGATGGACGTCTCCCTGGGAGCGCACGAGCTTCTCCCCCGGACGTGAGCAATGTCCCTCCCCCTTCCATTGGCTGGTAAAGCCCCAAGGTCGCCGCCGCATTCGGTTGGCGAAGCTTGCCGGGCGTAGCCGTGTTTGGGCCCGGCTCCACCCCTCCAGCAGAAGTTCCTCGTTTTCACGTCATAATTTCGGACTCGTAGTAATTACTGGCGATGTACGATTATAGGAAATTTACATTTTACGAGTTTAATATTTTTGTACATGACTACATTTTTCCCGACTCTGCATCGTGGGAAATCACGTCTCCATCTCTTCTAGAAACTCTGACTTGCATACCAGAAATACGTCAACGCTACGTGGTATATAACGCGTTTATATCTCTGTGAAATGAGCATGCTACTCGTAAAGTAACTAGGCGTTTTTCGAAGCACTCGCCATATAACCCCGATCCGTTTCTTTCCTCATTTTACGAAGGTAAGGACACCCATGATCGTTCTGTACGTCGGATGATTTCCAACTTATTATTGCAAAATTTACTCAGCCATTTTTTCGGCTCTGGCCCCGCCACATAAATCGGTCCTCGCTGGTACTGCATCAGCAAGTCGCTCAGCACGTTTCCCATCAGATGACACAGAATCTTGCCTTCGTACCAACACAGTTCGTGGTAGTATTTGGCCAACCAGGCGTTTGTTTTCTTGCTCTTTTCGACCTACAGTTTCCACGGATACTTAGGCTGGAAGTTGCAGCTTCGAGTCGTCTTGGCTCCATATACCGTGCAAGTTGCAGTACATTATTACGACTGAAACGCGAGTCCCGATTCCATTTATATTTAGGCGCTTAATTAACTGATGATTTTTATCAGGCCGAAAAAAAAAAACAATCGTAGTGAAACGATCCTGTCGTGGAAGTATCAAGCAGTAGGCTACCGTATTCACGGGCACGTTTTCCTTGGTGATTATTTCGATTCAGCAGTCGACCGTGCAATTTTGCATGCGCTCGTTCTGCTTCGATGTATCGAATACCAGCAAAGGTGCCATGTCTCGGAAATTTTCGGGGCTCAGGATGGGATGCGCATCGCGTCCGTAATACAATGATTGGAATTGGCAAAGTGAAACCTTCTTAGTGGAACGTACGCAGTGTTCAGGTGATACGGGTAGCTTTCGCTATTTAACAATATATTTACATTTTAGACTTTGCAGTCGTCTAACGTAGACTTGTCGGCTCTGATACTATGCTGTTTGTGGGTCAGAAATTCCAGTATGATGCAGTACGGTTTTTCTGTGCTGGAAGAGGTTTTTACGACCCAGTGATTTTGCGTGGCGGGCGGACAGGGCCGGGCAGATGACCAGACTCGAACTTCCGAATGCTATTTCGATCACTTTTTATTTCATAATTCAACTTTTTGACATGTTCGCGGGTGCGGGACGGGGTGTGGGTTTTCTCCGACTCCCAACACGGCCTCGCTCCTATTATTATTTTCTTATCTTCGGCGAATCCCAGCAGCACGGAGAGCGGAATACATACTTCAAACCTGCCTTCAGCGTAAATGGGAACACTGTAGTCATATTCGATTCCCCAGCCTGCCATATTGGCTGCGGAGAGATGGTTGGGCGTGAGCAATAGGTAATTTTTTCTCGATGAGGTCATGCCCACATCTCGCGAATGGTCGACCGCGACGCCATTTATCTCGTACATTACGTGTTCGAAAAGGTGCAGAATCCTATCTCGGACAAACTTGGAGGTGGTCGGGTGAGTCCGATCTGCTTTAGTTAGCCTACCTCTTATGCGAACGAAGAACTGACTAGACAAGGTGTAAATATCTTGATGCTGTACAGATATTCGAACCTCCCATCCGAGAGAGAAAGGCCCCGACAAGATAAGACTCGTAACAGTGCATTTCTATTTTCTCGAATTTATCGTCGAATTCCAGGCGTTGATCCACGCCGAGATTTCGTCCACCATGACGATTTACTTTTAAACCGAGGGCGTGGAGAAACTCTGCGTTTTGGGGTTCCTCGTGGCTTACTGATCTCGGGTTAGATGTACTGCTCGCATCTACGCATTTTTGTTTTCCAAGCGAAATTCAGCCCCGTCGTTTCAGGTGCAGGCGCAAAGTGATTTCTTCGTTTCGGAAATTTGTCGGTTCGTCATTTTGGTTCACGATCGAAATTGCTACTTCGTGGATGCTCTTTGCGACGATCGGAACGTAAAAGAGCGTTTTTGGACATTCTACGGTTTTATATCCACGATCTACGGTGGGGGCGAAATCGTAAGTAGTGCTGCTCGGTTTCTCATTCACGTAACTGCAACTTTCCAAATTACGGTTTATTCGCATGACGTTAACCGGAAAGATGTTGACCGCATGCAACGACACATTTTTTTTTTTTTTTATTCCAGCTTCGTACACACACACTTCGAACCCCAGCATGGCCCCGCCCAGATCGTGCCCGGTTCCGTGAAATCTACATATACGGTGCAAAGCATTTCAGTCGTCAGGGTATTCGGATTCCCGTGCAGTTCGAATGCAATGTCGTGCGGCAACGATTTATTTATGAAATATTCCGTATCCTTCAGCTCGTATGCGGTCTAGTGGGAGATTTCGTTCGCGGTCCCCATCGCTAAATTCCGAAATCTGGAATTTTTGTTTTTCTTGATGTTGGGTACGGGTCTGTAAGTTTGATAACCCATTAGCCCCACGTACCATTCCCCTGCCATTTCTAAGGTATGGTAAAAGTTGGTCCTCAGCTCGGACGTTTGACCACTCAGAATGATGGACACAGACATAACTCGTCAGATCGGTACTGTTAACACACCTTTTTTTATTCCCTGCGAATTATATATATATATATATATACATTTTTTTTTTTTTTCTGTTTATCACTGGAAATCTCGATTGCCTAAACAGCGCAGACACAAGTGTCCACAGTTTCATGTGTATGGCATTTTTTATCCCCGTGGCGATAGCTTCCAATTTTCTGTTACGGTGGTGGGTTTCCTGTATCGGTTTTCGATCGTTCGAAGTCCGCTTCACGGTGCTCACAATGGACCTGACACTGCTTCCTTGACTGCCCTGGCGATACCGGTCAGAGCTCCCATCGCAGGTATCAGTGCGGACAGGAACACTCCTACCTTGCCCTTCCCTTTCCTCTTGGTCCGTCAACAGTACTGCGATTGCCTTTTGCTTGCAAGTAGACCCATGCCTAGTTTGAACTTGTCTTTCATGATGTTTTACGTACGCCCCAGGCGGCTACTTTTTCTCCGAACCCGGCGTCTGCCGATTTTCTTATCCTGTTGGCCATACGTGCCAGCAGTCTGTCTGTCTGGTGTCGGGTTTCAAGATCATTATGCTGGGGATAGGCGATGTCGTGCTGCTTGCACTCTTCGCCCACGGTGTTTATGCCCATCTCGTTGCGCGGCAGCCTTTCAGCTAGCCTTGTTCCCGGCCCGCGGAACCTCTATCCTGGAATGTGCAGTTCGAACGGGAGATTATTGATGGGTGAATAGACGATCCTACTTCCGGATTTAACCTTCTTTATCTTACAGCGCATTGAATTGAACTGAGCGAGCAAACTATAAATATTCTTTTGTACAGTTTTGTTTCAGTATAATGGAGGTAATCGAGCAGGACATTTGTCTCCTTGGGCAGATCACCGGGGAAGATGCCGAAACCAAGCTCGAATCACGTCATTGTGGATTTGTTGATTGTCAGGTGTGGGAAAATATGCGTCCTACTGAGCCTGCTGGAATAACCGACCGGCCTTCGGTTCGAGAACGTGCACGTTTATTAAATCGCTCGAGCAAACGAAATACCAGCGATTGGCACGAGTACTGCAGGCCGTGGATGGCGTGGGTTATTTCCCTTGCAGCAAAAAACGAGAAGGTGGTGCCTCCGAACGAAGCTCTTCCAAACTCGATACTTGTCTTCGACGACATTGCCTGCGAAAAACAAACCTGTATTCAAGAGTACTTAAGCGTGGGACGGCACGCGAACGTCCACTGCGCGTACCTCAGTCAAACATATTCCCAAGTGCCCAATCAACTCCTTCGTGATAAATGTTTGTTTCCTGGCGCTGTTCGGAATGTACGACACTTATTTACGCCACGTTTATGACGTTCACGTAAATACAGACACGACATTTGCAGAATTCAAATATGTGTTCTTTGTGCCGGAAAGACAAGTTCGGTATATTGGCGACAGTAAAGGACTGCTTTATATAAAGGCAGGCACAGGCGTGGGTTCGATCAGTTTATCCTACGAACGCAACCATTAGCCATGGAAGCATTTACACATTTGGCGGCATGATTGCCATGATGACCTTGAACGTGGGCAGAATCGTTTCGCCACTGTCTGCACGCAGAGCAAACTGGTCTCTTATCGGTCGAACATTGGAAAGTGTGAAAAATGAAATGGTGGAAGATAGGTGCCGGCGATAAACGCATAGCGGCTGTGGAGGCGCGGATAACCGACCTCATCAATATGTCGAATGCGTATAGATAGGAAGAACTGAAGGGCCTACAAAATTTATTAATGTCCAAACTGGTTGCGAAAACTAATGTTGCGAAGCATAGCAAGAAGATATTGGGTATGTGTGTCGGACACCTCGAAAATATCGAAAAAGCAATTTCAGGAAATCGCAAATGATTTCCTACAAAAAAGTGAGGACGATACACACACACACATTCACATATATATGTATATGTATATATATATATATATATATATATATATATATATATTACACACACACACATACATACATACATGCATGTACGAAACGCTTTTTCTACACAGTGAACGATGGATAACCGAACCAAATTGGTGAGCGTGCTTCAGCGAGCTATCGAGGCGGTACGGGCCAAATACTTGCGAAAAATAACAGAATGACTATCGAGAATCGAAGGCTCTCAAACCTGCTAACCTCCGGCTAGACGAAATTAGAAAAAAACCAAAGTGAGGGGAGCGATTCTCGCCTTGAAACCAAACGTTAAATTATGGGTGGGAGTTCCGACCCGACGCGTAAACTGAAAATAAGCCCGGAATTTCCTGAATCTGAAGGGGACATCACTAGCGACGAAGACGATTTGCCCCTGATCGATTTGCTGCGTGCCTGAGAACGGAAATTAACACGAAAGCGCGGACCTGAAGGGGGAACTCTTCTAACTCATTACATCGCTTCCTACTCTGACCGTACTGCCGACAAGACTAACGGTTTGCAGAAAAGTGATGGGAAAGGGTACCTTAGAAATAAGGGAGTTTTATTTGTTTCCCAGGGATGTACTGCAGCTTGGAAAACGTAGGATTAAAATCACGCAGGGATTGAGCGAGTTTGTTTCGTAGGCGTCCTGGACACTACGTCGGATCGGAATTGCACAAGTACCGCCTTTTGTTAAAGCAAAGTCGCGCATATTACGCTGAGAATAGTCCTGCATCGCATCAAATAGACACGATGCACGAAAAAATTCCCCATTATAGCCGGACTGTTTCATAGGGTGTGTTGAAACTGGTGGTTCGGGTTTGACTCGGAAATTGGAGAGCGGAGATAAAATCGACTATCAGTATTGGGATGATCAGAATGAACTAGTAGGTAGGCTGAGACTTCTGATCGCTTCGTAGGCAGCAGGAAACCGCTTGCACACGGACGAAATAATTTAAATCATCGAAGAACTCGCGGAGGTGGGCTACATTCCGAAATGAGCAAGTTGCCAATGCAGAAAAAGGGCTGCACAATACTTTCCAATCTGACCTGATCGAAATGCAAGGCTTTGCTCGTGCGAATAAAGGTAACCGCTACATTTTGACCATAGTTGTTACTTTTTCCGAGTACGCTTTGGCCAGGCCGCTCAAGTCGAAGAATGTGCATGTCACGAAAGCCGTGGCGAGCGTATCGTGCGAAGGACGCGTACCGAAGAATCTCCACACGAACAATGGTAAGGAATACTTTAACGCAACTTTCCGTGCACTAATGAATTAAGTCATAAATCATTATTCCACATACTCTGGACTCAAGGACAGCATTGTCGAGCGTTTTCACAGGACGATCAAAGCTAAACTGTGGCGACATTTCACGGCGAACGGAACGGAAACGACTGGACCATATGTTTGGCAGAATACGGTCTGGACCCCGCAATATACCTCACAGCTTCTTCCCTCTCTTGGGACGCTCTTTTATTAAAAACGGGTGTGCGGCTCGAGCTGTTGACGGACGTGGATAAGTATCTCTTTTTAGAGCACGGGGTCAGAGGTGACATTACCCAGGTTTCCAGAAGGCACGCGCAAGCTAATAATATTTACATGGGTGATGCGTACAACCTCAGTGTGGCAGATAAATATATTCGTTACTTCGACGTAAATTGATTGTACATTAATTGATTGTAAATTAATTGTATTGGTAGTTTCGAGTGGGTTCAGGCAGACGAATTTTCAACGTGGGATTTCGCCAACATAGATAATGCCGGGAATACCAGTTTTTTCGCGGAAGTTGATCTGCCTTTTCCGGTTGAATGTCACGATGTCCTCGCTGATTTGCCTCTTGCTCCAGAGTGCCATACCGTGGGGCGGCAAGACTGAAAAATTACTTTTGGCACTTGTGCCGCGGAAATATGTTGTACATGGGGAAGCATTGAAGCACTATTTCATGTATGGAAATACGTGAAATACTCTGTTCGCTGCTTTCTGTGCTTTGAGCAAAAGGCATGAATGGCTCCGTGCATTACTTTCAATATTGAAAAAACGTGCTCAGGCATCGAACGCATTCGAGAAATAGTTTTTTTAATGGATCAATAATTCCGTATATGGCAAGACGTTGCAAAATATCCGCCGAGAAAGGGACATCAAGAGTCGTATCGAGGTATGTTACGATATATGAGGCAGCAGAAATATATTGGACGTCCGACATTCAAGGCAAGGCAGACACAGTATGAGAATTTAATCTTAAACGTAACAGATACCTTGTTCATTTCAATTAACAGGCTTTTATATACCAGTGTTGCTGTTCTCGATTTGTCAAAAAAAAAATTTATACCACTTTCATTACAATTACTTGCAGAAAGAATTTCCTCAGTCAGCCTTGCGCCTTCTCTACAGCGATACCGACTCCCTCCTATATCTAGTAAACTGTCACGATGTCTGCGAGGCCATTTCCCCTGATTTGGCTACACGGTTTGCCACTTCCAATTACGTGCCAAATAATCCGAAAAAGTTCCCCTTAGTGAACAAAGGCGTTACAGGAGTTGTGAAGGATTAACGTTGCTCGCCGCATCACACGCTTTGTGGGTTTACGTCCTAAACTTTTCGCATATACTGTTATGAATGACCAGTGTGTGCGTAAAGCTAAGGCCATGGCAGCTAACGTGTTGCAATCATTCCAGCACGAGGATTATTCGGATTGCCTTACGCAAAATTCACGGGCTATGGGGGACCCAATACCATTTCCGTTCGCGTGCCCACGATGTCTTCACTGGTTGCCTTGTCAAGTGGACAAGTGCTACATCGAGTCTGATAATGTGTCGTCTTTACCTTGGGGCCATTACAATATTCCGTCGTCAATTAACCTGCTCAGAAACGTTGTTTCCTGCCATCCATCAAGTACAGTCTGCCATCCACAACATCAGCTTAACGCCTGTATGCTACTCCACACCATCCGTCTGTGCAAGACACAAAATATTGCATCGCAAAATTGATAATGTATCAGGTTTTAGTTTTTGTCTTGCTTTTTCTTTTAAATAACATTTTTGATTCATTCCGCGTAATTTTTGCCTTCTGTTCTTAAATACTGAATATCTGAATGAAATGTGGCATAGTATAACAATCTTGTATATTTACAGCTGACTCTCAAACTTTTGTCTGTGTGCTTTATTAGTCAGTTTTGAAGTTTGAAAGATGCTTATTACCACACTCATATATGGTTTCAGTCGATTTCTATACTCGCCAGTATAGATAACGTTTTACACGGACCGCAGCCCGTGTAAATTTTTCTTTCATATGCGTTTGTCAGTTTGCCCGAGCTCAATGCATACCCTAACGCATGCTTAGTAATCAGGACGTTTTTATTGTCCAATAAAACGATAAGACACCTTGTGCAGTTCATATAACTAAGAGTCTTTTCCTTCGGAAATGTCTGAAAAGCAAGTGACTTTCGGTTAGACGACACGTAGGAAAAACATTTCGCGAAAATGTCTGTCTGCTGCATGTTGGTAAACTCCCAGTTTCACGAGTTAACATTTTCCATGAGAAATAAAAATTGCCTTATTATGTTAAATAAATGGCTTTCAAGCGACTGTCTGTGAAACGACTTCGGCTGAAGCTAATTTAAGGTGAAACGGTTTTACTTTTAAACAACGTTTAGGTTAAGTGACTCGTGAATAAACTAGTTTGGAAATGCACTTCTATGTCAGCTGTTATCAACGATTTTTTTGTTGATTACCTGAGTATACATGACCTAAGGGGTGGATACTGTAATTGAAATGCCGCTACCATAAAAATAAATTTAAAAAACTCTGTAGTTGCTGCACGAAATTGATACGCGGTTGACGTATTCGCCCGTTTCCTCTCTGCAAACCTCGTTCAGATTCAAGACGAGAACCTCTGCTCCTTGAATGCGTGCGTAGGTTTTGACAGTGAAAACTAATCAGTCGTTGACGAATTTATCATAGAGTCCGTAGACGACTGCCTATCGTACCTTTGTGTGATGACGCAACAATATACACAGGACGGAAGGTGCAGCTTGCCGAAGTTGTTGGACAAAGGGTCTTGCCACAAGGTGACATATGCTGGTTCGCAAAACAGACCTCACGAGATCCAGTTCTGCAGTTGTCATTAAAAACTGTTCCAATATTTTCGAGCGGTGTCTGTTTGCGTATATAATTTGGCATATCTCACTTGTGAATGCCAGTTCCAGTTTTCTATTTCCGTTTCTAACGTGTGTTATTTTACAGTGGAAAAGAGCTAACTCGTGTTTCGTTATCATTTTCAGGCATGAAACTTCCAGCACAGCCTACTGAAGGCTGTTGCCTGGTTGAGAATTCGGTGTAGGGAACAAATGTTGCTTTTGTTTCAAGTTTGTATCTTTAAAATTTGCTTATAGAATCGAATTTCATTAATATATATTTCCCTGTACCAAATGCTTAATCAGGTAACTGCCTTAAGAGAAGAGTCTCCTTCCTAAGGCTTGAAATGCGTTCCAGCGTGTGTAAAAAATGCCCCCTTCCCTTTTTTTTTTAAATAAAGGAACCATCAAACGTGCCTCCAAAAGGTCACCTACGAAAACAAAGTACATTTCAAACGGTGACTGAGTGGTACCTCTCAAGACGTATCACATTGGAAACTTAATTTCAAGACTTCGCTGTTAACAGCCGCCCAATTCTCTTCACTCACTTCATGCCCTCCAACACAGCCATAAACGGCCTTTTCAGACTGCTATATTAGATCTCAAAATATACGAACAGGATACGTGTGAAACTATGATAGGCTTTAAGACGCGCCCAATACAATTATGTGGTCATATCATGGTCGCGTCCACGTGAGTCGCAGACTGAAGGACTGCAAGCCACTTGAGCGCATTGCGCGTAGAGGCGATAACGATTTACATACTCCGATCGGCGTCGCCCGTAGCGCGTAATCGAATTTTTCCCCATGCCAACACAGCCCTCGCTGGGCGACCGCCTTAATGTCGCGGTGACATGCAGTAAACGTCCAGCGCCCTTAGCAGCAGATGTTTTTAACTCGATGGCGCAATTTCCTGCGAGTTTATTGGGAATGTAGAGTACTAGTAGAAATGAAAACATGACACTATCACGGAATACTTTCCCGCAGAAAATTTTTCATAATAAAATGGCCAAAGACGATTTCATTAGTGACTGCTGTGTGCATAATGTGTTTCTAAAAATACGACTTGTGTGCCCCTTCCATTCTGTACTGCCGATAGAGGGGGAGAAGAAATATAAAGATGAATACTGAGCGTGTCTGCACGTCCGTTTTAACAACGCTGACAAACATTTTGGGCGGCGACGTTGAATCAACTTTGCTTTTTACGAAACAAACAAAGTGCCATTTACGAAATCCTGTATCAGCTGATGCACGAACGAACAAAAGTTAAAATTACGTTGGCTATTCTGAGTGCACTGCCGATGCACATCACAAAAGCAGAAAATACGCGGGTAAGAAAGAGTTCTTCCATTTATTAATGCATTTTATTTTACAAGGACACAAAACAATGGTTGTTAGTGTTAAAAACTAAACTTCGTGATAATGTAGTTATGTATAGGTGTTCAAAATGAAATGTACAATAGAACGATACGACGCGGAAAAGTTTTCTGAAGTTGTGCTAACTTCAGAAAGTTTTTTCACGTCGTATCATCCCTCTCCAACCTCGCTTTCAACACGTCCTTGATATTAATTCGAAAAGCATATAGAAATATTGCATAATATTGTTGAATTATTTTTCTATTAATTTGACGAAACGACACGAATTTGAAATATATTTCCAGCCCGTAATCTAAGAACAATCAACTTAAAATAATACGCTATCTATTATCCAAAAACAGCGGCTCAAACTTCGCCGTGGCGCGCTGTGCGCGCGATCTCTCGGATATTATGCAAGGTATTACCAGCCAGAAATGTACCTCTTTTTTTGCGCGATATATAACGAATCTACAAACAAAGGCCAATAGTTATATTTTTCCACGAGCTCTGCATAGTTTTTAAAGTAACATATATTTCTTGTAAAATGATTTGGAGTAAAAGTCATTTATATTCGGCCGGTAATCGTTCGCCTACGTAAATTACACGCCATATTGTTCTCATGAAACCCATCTCCTTGTTTGTAGAAAGTGAGACGCGTGAATAGTTTTTAAGCAATTCTAATGTTATTCCACGTCACATATTTCCAACTCGAATATATTAGCTATAACGCCCAAAGTGTGATAATAGATACAACAGACCGTCTCGCAAATGTTAACCCAAATTCACTATCTCGGACAAATTAAAAAATAGTTAGCAAATATTTAATTATTTGCAACATTTTATATTTTTACTTGTATAACCTACTTATTTTTTTAGACAGATGTCAGTCTTAAAGTATCTTAAAATTTGTTTAGCATAACAGTACAATGACAAGTGGATTAGCTGACAGCGTGTTGATAAAAAATACAGCCCCGACTTGACGGACCAGCTGATTCGGAAGGATACGTAGTCAGACGTAAACAGTGGCGCTACTTTCGCAGACCTGTCAGAAAACGGCCTTCTTATACAGTATGGACTATAACATGTTTTTTTTT
Organism: Clitarchus hookeri; assembly: GCA_002778355.1. Lineage (NCBI taxonomy): Eukaryota > Metazoa > Arthropoda > Insecta > Phasmatodea > Phasmatidae > Clitarchus > Clitarchus hookeri. The sequence goes on from NQII01003578.1 coordinate 185,640, forward strand.
AGTAGTATTGCTTTTGTCTGAATTGCCGCTGTTCCTGTCTAGCTTTCCTACCTTTTAGTGTGAACTCTGTAAAACTCTTCACTTACAAAACAAATTTAATTTTTGTTTATATCTCCTTTAAATTGACCACAGATTTGCCTACGGAATAAATACCTAGAATGCATGATGCTTTAATGCAATTAGTTTTACGCGCAATGGCAGTGGTGTAGAATTTCACAACTTTCTTAGTTCAACAGAACCAAGTGTTAAGTAAATATTTGTAAATACTGAAATGATTTTTTAATTTTTTAATACGTATAACTGTAAGAATTTAATATACTAATTTTTAAAAATAATTGTACAGTTTCACTTGTGACCGACGCATGGATAAATTGATCAGATTAATGACAATGTTAGTGTTTCATATGGTGGAAGAATACGCATTGTGCATACAACTAGATTTAAGCTGGGCTTTCAAAAGTGGTCGTTTGACTGCAACCAGCCTATAAGATATATTTTTTAACCAAAACATTTACGCCGGAGGAAAAAATGCGTTCTTAGGACTGGGCGAGATATTTCAAATCTAACAGAAGTTTCATGCTTTTGGAAAATTACGGTTGTGTAGTTTTCGGCGGCACCAAAATACTTTCTTACCATCTCGCAGCCTGGATCTCATTCCCAGGGCACTAATTTATGTTTATATTTACACGCAGAGGCGCGCCGGGAATATATGTAGGGGTAAATTGTCAGTAGGAAGGTCCACACCTTTGGTTCAGCTTTTGTGCGCAAAAGTGGACCAACTGTCGTTTGCATACCCACGGTTTATTGGCCAGACGTGTCGCCTCAAGAATTCTGGTGTGTAATACACGCCGCCAGAGCCTAAATACTAATAAATATAGCTCGTATATTGTGTGTGAAAACCCGATGAATTCAAGACAGCTTCTCGCCTCCTTCCTTGAATGATCTGTTCAGTGCTGTGGAGGTCGTTTAAAGAGCTACTTCCAAACTTGAAAATTTGAAACCCAAGGTCACTCCAGGCCGTTGGGCAGCGCGGAATGACCTTCAATGGCTTCAAAACGTGCGCGCGCGCGCGCCCACTCCCTTCACCAGAGTGACGTATTTGCGTCTCTCTGGTTACACCAGCACCAAAAAATTTAAAGGAAGTCCCGCCCCTTCACTGCTGTTCTTCAACAACCACCACCTTTCCTCCCCCCCCCCAACCATTAATAGTGGATCCTNTGCATGTAAAAATTCTGTATCCTTCCCTGCCGAGAGAGTTTTTACGGCGCCAATGCCGGGTTTTCCGCGGTCTTCTTAGTATTAGGTTAACTATACGTACACTCAGGGAGATTATAGTTACGGCCCGAATCGCGGCAATGGCTGCCCCAATCCCTCCCCGTCGCTATGCATGCCTCATTGCGTGAATTTCTTCCCCTGTAGGCGTATGGGGGCCCAGCCCTGAGGCGAACAAGCCCTGTCCCTACCCTGGATTAATATTTAACAGTAAGTAACATTAGAGTAGGTTTTGAAAAAAAAAAAATTGCAACAGCTGAAGTGCTTGCAAAGATCTTCGACGGTGGAATATTATTATGCTTCATGATAACCAGCTAGTTTAACTACATATTTTGCCACACTGTGTTTTCCCTTGGTCGCCAAATAAAGTAATTATTTTATATTTGCACGAAACACTTATAAGCAACATTTCCTCGAGGAAAAAAATTTTGACCCCACATTTTGTTGCGTGCTGGCATGTCACAATCACTATTTTAGTGTTTTTGGGGCATACAAATAAAAACTTACTCGTTGAAATGGAATAATTCACCTTGAAATAAGATACCACGATTTACTTCAACAAATCTTTAAAATCGCGCTATGAAATATTTTTACAATTTAAAAAAATTGCTCCAAATAAGGAAATGTTTGCATTTTTTTTATTTATGGCAGTCTTTAATTTTTTTCTAAAATAGATTTTGCATATTCCTCCTTAAAATTGATATCTTTGTCACTATTTTTAAATTTAGTGTTTTTTCGTTCATTTTATTTATACATCCCAAAAACTCTACAGTTGTCTAAAAATTACTATACGAGGAGAGTGTACACATCTGATGTCTACATGTTGAACGGTATTTCGTACAATTACAAAATAATGAATTCTTGTTGTGACCAGCAGCACCTTGTGTAATTCTTACTTCAAACTGCTTTAAATAAAGTATGTCGCATAAGACTGGCCGGTTCTACAGTCACCGAAACATCATTATCGCCGCCACGCTTGTCTGGTAAATTTGTAAGGTTCCAGTTCCCATCAAACATTTTGTGCATTCGACCGGTTTTACAATTTCTTTGGTGTTTGACAGGGCAGCCGATCATAATGCCGTGCAAACAGCGATTTCACTGTAGTATAACTGACAAAGTTCGTCTCCGATCTTGCGATAGCTTTTACCTTTTGAATAGAGCGACACTGTTGTATCACGTAGAGATAGTGGATGTTCCTTCTGTTCCGGACTCTGGTGACTTACTGCTGCTGGTATTGCGTTAGATAGTAACACCACATAACCTGATAGGCAAAATTAGCGTTCTCTGTGCCAGTATTTATTTGTTGTCCAGAAAAGAGGGCTTTGTTATTGTAATATATATTAACTGGTAATGGAAAAAT
>NQII01003578.1:188289-218299 GCA_002778355.1 Clitarchus hookeri
TCGTCTTGTACAGCAATATGTTATGTCGGGCGTTGTTAACTGAAGTATACGGATCTTCATAATTTTATTTGGTTTCCAGTAAGTGTTCGCCTTTTTAAAGTTTGGTGTTGTCGGAAACGGCCATTTTTTGTCATGCTGTCAAACGTCAAAGAAATTTTAGAACCGGTTGAATTCACAAAATGTGTTATGGGATGAAGAGCCATCCAACTTCACTAGACAAGCGTTGCGGCGATAATGACATTTCAATGACGTCAGAACTGGCTTATGTGAGGGGATTGCCCTTGTAAGCGATGTCTAAAAGTTGCAGTATTTCGTACAATTTCAAAAAAATTAATTTCTTTTCTTGATCAGCACCGTTAACCCTTTCATTCCCACATTAATTTGTTTCTAGTGTTGCAAACAATAAATTTTTTTGGTGCGTACTGTACTTAGCTGGCAAACGTGTTCCGTTATTGCAACCAATAAACTGGTGGGTTTTATCTTTAGTGATCAATGATATGAACCAGTCGTTACGTAGAGCAGTATCACGACTTAGGAATCAGTTACTGAAGGCTGTTCACAGTAGACTGAGCACTTTTGAATGCCCTGCTTAGGATCTACTTGTATGCACGTTGTGTGTTCTTCCGCCTTATGCAAAATTAACAATGCCATGTGCCTAATCACTTTATTCATACTTCGGTGAAGTGAAACTGTGAAATTATTCGAAAAGTAAATATTTTACAAAATTGTTCATTTTTACGCTTCGATGTATTAAAAAAAACCAAGAAAAAAAATGATTTGTTATCACAAATGGTACCTTACTGTTTTTATTTGACGTTAAGTCATGGAACTACTTTCCCTCCATCATTACCATCTGTACTGGGTGAATGTCACTCAGTGCACCCGTTAAAATATATGCATGTAGCAGCAGTGACTTTTTCTAAGGCTGCTTTCAAAAGTGCGTACTTTATCTCGAACAGCCTTTAACTTGGGAGAGCATTGGGCGCTGAGCCACACAGTGTGTAATACAACACCGGCCAAATACATGTCTACATTGTGAAAGGAAGGGCTAACCAGCATCTACAAAGTCTCTGCCAATTAGGGACGTTGCGATATTACTGGTATGAGTAAATATCGATACCTTTCTTTCGATATCCGATATTTTGTTTCGACTGTTTTCAGTATATTTCTTCCGATATTTTGCCACATTTGTAATGAATTATTATGTATAATAAAACATATTTTTATGACTTTTTTTGTACAAAAAATCAGTGTGTTTGTAATTAACAGTGCATATCTTAATTTTTATAAGTAAATTTTCTCACAAATGTAAAAAAAAATTAGTTTTGTTAGTATCGATATTTTGTATCATTATTATCAATTTACTTATTTATTTTAATATCTTATGAAATATCGATACTTTGGGTTCTGAAACATACCCAAGTAGGCCTACATTTGTGTATTAATGAAATTTTTTAAATATCATTAGATATTCTGGGATATCGATATTTTGTTCCGATAGGATTGGATATCGCAACGTCCCTAGTGCCGATACTGTGTGGGGCGACTGTGGGCTTGCATGTGTTCGCGGGGTCGCGAATGGGAGAGTTGGATTGGTCCGTTGACGGTGGGCGGGCGTCGGAGCCGAATCTGTTGGCCGGTGGCAGATTGTTCACCTCGCCGAGGAGTCGGCCTTGTCCTGGAAGATAGAGAATTGAATTCTTTATGGATGGTGAATGGGGGGTCCCCCGCGCGCTTTCAGCCTGGAGCCGCACGGATGGGCGAGGTGTTACGTTACTGGCAAGCGTAATGAGGGCGGGCAAGGTTAACTTGGCCGTGTCTTGCTGGTTACCGCCCCCTCCAACGGGCAAGTTATGACCGGCTCCGNTTATTCACCAATCTCCTTCATTACTTTTATTTTTAAACAACAGTCGTAAATAACACATCTGAAAGTCGACTTTATTGTAACCTCTTTCCTCCGTTTTCTGCTTCGCTTCAGCGTTAAAAATTTCCTATATATGTATGCAATCACGGAAATTGTTCCGCCCGCTTACATCTATTTTCGCGTTATATATATATATATATTTTTTTTTTTTTTTTTTAACCTTTTATGAGATCCAGCCTTTGCGCTTCTGGCGTACCCAGTCTCGATGCTAGCCCCCGACGAGAGGAAATTTTCCGAACCGGTATCCTAATGTTGGTGGGGGCCGCGGTGTTGTAGTGGTGGTCAGACTACTCGCCTGGGCGAACCTGGTTCGATTTCCGGCGGGGTTGCTCTAGGATTTTCGCATGCCGGACGATGCCGCTGGTCTGCGGGGTACTCTCGGGGGTCTCCCGTTTCTCCCCCGCCCCTTCTTTCCGGCGCTGCTCCATCCTCGCCGCGCTTCATTCACCCTCATCGACTCTCAATACCTCGCTGTTAAGAGTTAGTAGTCCGGAAATATTTTCAATGCATATGTTGTTTGCGCTTATCTCAACAAGTAAATGTCCTGAGTATGTTAATTTTGGCCAGAAAAAAAAAAGCTATTATGTAGGCACGTACAGTTTTTTTTTGTTATAGTATTAAGTTTATTCTAAAAGAAAAAAAATCGTGAAAAGTGTTTAAAAAAAATTCCATTTTTTCGAGCTTTCCTGCGCAATTTACTCTATAGGTACGAGAAAAATAAAACGGTATAGTCGTAGTTTATTCTATGTGATAAACCCCACTGTTACAGATCACAGGATGTTCACGCACGGGGAAAACAGGAAAATGTCGGGGGAATTTTCACGTGGGTCAGGGAAAATTTAGATAGTTGCTAGTTGTGTGAATACAGGATAATGCAATTGTGACCACATGTGTTTTAAAATGTCAATTTTTAAGTTTGAGAACTGGCAATAATACATCTTTGCAGGGCCAATACGTGCAAAGTAAAGTATTTGTTTGTAATGGACACTCGTGTGAAGTCAGTAGCGTGTATCGCGAGAGAAATATCGATGGGCTGAATAAAATGTCTATCCTGCTTGCTTGGTCTGTTGCAGTGCAATTTAATTCAACTTCACTGATGGCGTATTTGTTCTGTCAGCGGTGGGGAAAATATGGCATTGGAATGTTTTGGTCCTGGAAAGGAAATAGGCAAGGGAAAAGGTATGATTCTGTCTGGAAAACAGGGAAGTGACAGGGAATTCCAAAATGGAATCTCAGTGGACATCCTGGATCACCGCGCAACAGCGGAAGCACTGCACGCAGGTTCGAACGCGCCTTGCGCTTAATGGCGATGGCGCACTCGATGCGCGTGGCATTGTCGCCCTTTTCGCTCCCCGACCTATTTTCGCTCGCTCACCGCATGCCACCTCGCCTGTGCGTGCAGTCTTTCCGTCGGCTACTTGTCTGAACGCGGCTTTAAGCGGTGACCGTACATATTTACAGCACGCTAATAAAGATGCAAGTATGATGCGTGTTTGAATACAACTCTGAAGTTTGTGTTGGAAATTCAGCAGCTAAGCTGGTTCTGAAAAACACCCTTTTTTTGTCCATTTCCACGCCAATAAAAAGTAATATTTGGAGTGGAAATGGGATCTTTAAACTTGTCTTCGGGCACGAAACGTTTCTGGCTGTCTCACCTCTCGTAGAAAAATTATTCGTTTCAGTGTATTAACAAAATGTCGGTGTCATTGCTGAAAATGTTTCACTGTAGAAGCATTACGTTTCATGTTTCTATGCAAAATTTTTGTACCTGATTGTTAATAGGTGTTTCCTGGTTGTCATTAAAAGGTAAGAATAATATCTAAAAAACAAATTGTATTAAACTGTTGCATAGATATGCGTTAGTAGTTCATATATGTATGTAATGATATGTGCAGTAATTATCTAAGCTCCTATTGTTTCATTTCCTGATAAAACTTCTTAAATTTGAATCAGGAAGAAATAAATAAATAAAAATCAATATGGCTGGTGACACTGCCTCTTTTTTTAAAATCTAATCTATTTCTGTTTGGCAAGCCATACCGAATTAAACACTGGCTTAATTTATATTTGGAATTAAAGTTTAAGTTAGAATTTAAGGTTATTTAGTTCAAATGCAAAAGAAAAAATCCCGAGGCCATGGCTTTTAAAGTTACTGTGTAAGGGTTATTTTTAATTAACGGCCGCTTAAATTCTTTTCGTGTTTTTAACATCACGACAAAATATCCAACCGTCTAAGAATCGTGTGAGCCTTAATATACGGAAACGCGTCATGTAATATGACAAAAATAGAGCTAACAGCCGTAAATACAAAGTACATAAGGTCTCCTTATTTCTTACAGCTTCGTGTTTTGGGTACGAACAAATTCCGAATCCGCACTAAACTTTCTTAGCGACTGTCGTAAGAAAATTATCGTTTCTCTATCAGTTAAAATGATAAATTCCTTCAGACAAAAAGTTGCGCCAAGATCAGGTCATTGGAACAGAAAGAATTTAAACACTCGTACATCGCTAGAAATTGAAAAATTGCGTATTTCACTTTTTATAGAAATAACGTATTTGTGCCAAACAGCGTCGCAAGCTGTAGGTCAGTGACAGAGAGTTGAGGACTTAAAGTTTTTTATTAATATTCAAATCTCGCTTCAGAATAAAATATTTTAACATTTTTACAATTTTCATACCTATTGAAACCGCCGCATAACATAATTTTGTTTGCTTAGTAATGTTTTTTATAATCGGAAGTACATAAAATCTTGCAAGCAAATTTACAGAGTTCCGTGAATTCACGGAAATTTCTCTAAAATGTACGGAATTTACGTTACTGGAAAAGCGACGTGTTAGTAATGTTGCGAAGAGTTCTGGAGAATATTATCGGCACTTTACCTCAATGTTTTTTTTTTTTTTTTTTTTAACTGTCCGTCGTGCAGATCCAGTTTTTCCAGGGCTGGAGCTTTCTGTTTGTCGTCATTGCCTCACACTCGCCACATTTATACATCGGATTTATATAATAAATATGTAATGCGTTTATTTCTTTAGATTAATCTAGACATTAAATCAAATCAAATAACTCATTAACCCCTGAAACGGAAGCAGTAATTAGAACCCACAGATAGAAAAAACCGATGAATTCCGCGGGAGTTACAAAAGTCTGGGAACAAATATATAAATCTCACACGGCGGGGGCAGAGAGAGAAAGGGAGAGAGACAGACAGAGACATACACACGCGCGCTAGTGGAAAATGTTTTTGCGTATCTGTGCTGTGTACAGTATGCACGCATGCCAGACTTATATATATGAATTAATGGCGCACAGGTCTGACATTTTCGAGTTACAGTTTATCTTGCTGGAAAAAGAGCTAACAATTTGGAAATAATAACCTGCCGCAGCACTGCACCTCAGGCTATGACCGTGTTCCATTTCATTTGGTTTATCGTACACGTGTGTTGTTATGCATTTTGTAACTTTTTAATTGGAACATTATGGCGTTCAACTGCACTACAGCGCAATGTTGTTGTTGTTGCTATTTTCTGCACAGTACCACTTGCAAATGCCGCACAATGTGAAATCATATTTTCAAAACTGAAAGCACAGTTTAGCACAACGAAATAAGTAAAACGTGAAAGTGTTTATGGAAAATGCGTATTACATGAATATTTTGGAGGCTGGCTTTGCGATAGTTGTTAGGAGCAACAATATCCACGTGTTTATTGTAGTAACTTCATAACTTCATTTGTGCACACATCAAGTATGTGACGTCGGAAAAAACACTGTTGTGATTTGTTAATATGTAAGCCTCGAAGTTGACAAAACGAAAAGCGCAAAAATGCGTCATCGGTTTCTCACACATTAAAACCATTTTAACAAAAAGTGCGTTTAGGAACATTTCTTGGTGCACGTTTTTACCTAACTCCCGAAGTATTGGTTGGCATTCATTTCCCTGTTAATTGTGGCGTAAGACTTATTCTTAATTTAATTGTTCTCCGAATAATGATCAATCGTAGTCGTAGCTACTTTGTTCGGTTTCTTATCAATATGAGACTTGGTTTTCACTGGCATCAATTGGTATTTGGTACTTAAATATAATTGCGAGCCTATATTTTTTTTTGCAACTTTTACTAAAACTGCTTTTATTTTGTTCAAGGCCTATTTGTAACAGTAACGTAGATTGCAATTTAGTGAAGTACAGAAATTCAAAATAAGTCTTTTGTTAATAAAAAATAAAGTAATTACAAAGCAAAAATATCCGTTTATGATGTTTCGTCTTAAGAACATTAAATATATTTTCAGTAATTTTTAATTGTTTTGTTATATAAACTTTATACTCTTTCTCAATAAACCCCAGTGTTTGTTTTTGAATCTAGCAACTTTTTGAAAGCGTAGTTTTTAGTGGCGTGACCTATCGAATAGAATGGAAATTTAGTTTATGTATATATTTGCAGTAGGAAATTTACATTTGGCTCTGTCAATCTTAATGTTGACATATGTTATTCCTGCATTCATTTTCGTAGTGAAATCTGAATTTCCACCTGTAGAAGCATTTTTTTACGTCGCTAACGAAGCCTATTTCTATTCATACCTCGGACGCCATTTCGAGTATTCTTGGCGAACGTAGCGCTTCTTTCGTTGTCTGTTGCTAGGGACAACCAATAACATTAGACTACCTTTGAACGGTTGGGAAGGTTCAAATTTTAAATACAAGACACCGCTCGCAATAATTTCTCCAGTTCCGCCTAGAAACCTAGTTTAACTTTAAAAAGCAGCTTTTCACTTGTAAATAAGGCTGGATAATTTAGGTTAGGTCGAGGTACAATAAGTTCAGTTCGAGTATTCAAGTTGTCAACTTGTGATGTAACGTTTCTACCTGCATTGTGTTTTTAAACGGGAATTACATTAGTAGTTATAAAATGTATGTCACGTGAACCTGGCGTCGTGGTAGAGTGCCTGGGTCACACGGTGGCCATCTTGGGTGAAGTCACGTCGAAACCTCCTGCTATGTCATTCCTCGCTAATGACGACCATCTTGGATTTCCTTTTTTTACCTTTGGAATTTCCTTTTTTTTCTCCTGCTCTATCATTCAACCTCGACTCTTCATTCTCTTGCATTCCGATTAGTTTTCTCATGCTCTAGCATTCCCTCCTGTCTCTCGTCTGTTCTATCCCTTGGAGGTTTTCTCATATTCTTTCTTCCTGTCTTCTTTATTTCCTCTCTTGTCGCCCCCTCTCTCTCTCTCTCTCTCTCTCTCTCTCTCTCTCTCTCTCTCTCTCTTGCTTTTCGTGCCCTCCATCTTGGATGTTCCCTCAACACCATCGTCGTCTGCTGTAGACTCCGTGCACTTCTTTCCTCTGAACCTGAATGGGGCGTAGTCCGTTGCGCTGTTAGATTTTCAAACCTACTTATTTGTACCTAACACAGATGAACGTAATTGCATGTTTCGCAACGTCAAGGAGGACGCTAAGAGAAGTGAGATGCGTGTACCCACAGATTCGTATGAGATTGAAGATATAGGCGAGCACCTTAAGCGCGCACTGGAGACGGAAGTGACGCTGGTGCTACGAGGTAACCCTAATATGCTACACGGAAAGATTTATTGTACTGCTCAGATAGACTTTACGAAAAGCGACACATTTGCTGCAATGCTCGGATTCGCGAATAAGCAGTACGAAGCGAAGAAAACTCGTGAATGCACTCTGCCAGTAAACATCTTCCCAGTTACCGTTATACGGATAAACTGTAATTTGGTTACCGGATAATACCTCAACGGTAAGCCCAGCCAAACACTATATGCATGTTCCGCGTTGGTACCTCCAAGCTTTAAGATGGTGGATGTACCGAAGACGCCCATTTACGTTCCGGTCGTGACTGAGAGTGTACAGTAAGTGGTTGTGTCTATAGTAGACCAGGACAGTCGTTTGATTAAATTCCGAGGTGAGGAAATAACAGTACGCCTACATTTATGCAAATGTGGGTCTGAGATTTAAATGGGATAGTTCTAAGGTAATAAAAGCAACTTACGGTACCAAACCGGAAGTCGGTACGAGGCGAGCACCCACCGCTCTATCTGAAAATGTGCGTTTCCTTAGAAGATTGCGGCTGACTGTCAACAAATATGGACGTGGCAGTATTAAACATGGACGAGTCAGCGAGCTTCGAAGACGCGACCACTAAGGCGGAAATCCACACTTACACGCCCTATCTACTAGGTCTGTACGTACCCTCGTCAGAGTTTCGAATCCCGGTACAAAACCAAGATAGATGCACTGTGCCATGTAATTCGTATTTGAAGAGTCGAGTTGGAATGATAGAGCAGGAGTAAGAAAAAGGGAAATTCCAAAGGGAGAAAAAGGAAATCCAAGATGACCGACATTAACGAGGAATGACAGAGCAGGAGGTTTCAGCGTGACGTCATTCAGGATGGCCACCATAGCATCCCGGCACCCTGCCAGAACACCAGGTTCGTGTGAACATAAATTTTATAACTAGTTGCATTGGGTCGTGTTATCTAGTTACGATTTTTTTTAGTGTTTTCGACACGGTATCCATTAATTTTATGTGGCAATTTAAATAAAAAATGTCCTTGTAAAAATTGTTTTGCAGAAAAACATACTACCCCGAAGTTACTTTTCCGCCGTTGATCATTATGTTAATGACACGTGATGTTCTTATATACTGTGTTACCGTGTTGCAACGGTTGAGAGATGACTTATTACATGTTAAAATCAGGTAGAATATACATATATGCGTGACTTATTTCGTAATGTGATTATTAATGGTGTTGTTCGCCGCGAATTTTTAACAGGCATTTATTTTTCTTGTAGGGGTATACGCGGAGTTACATTTTCGTTCTCTTTCCCCACTCCTCTCTTCACGAAGAGCACGAATATGCAACGCTAAAGGTTGTTCACAATAAAGTTAGCACTTCTGCAATCAACCTTTGAAAAATATCACCGCTCCTACCTGTAAATATTTTAACGGGCGCACTGACTGGTATGTACCCAGTAAAGTTGGTATCAACTGAGGGAAAGTAGTTATATGTCTTAACGTGGAATTGCAAGAGCTACGTTAACCTTTTTAAATACCGAAATAATTTCTTTTGCTTTCTGTTTTTTAAATGCTTAAAATATTAATAATTAGCAAATCTGTAAAATATCTACTTCTACAACAGCATCGTAGTTTCTTTTCACCGACGCAAGGTAATGCGGCGCATGACAATATTAATGGTACCTTCGGTGAAAGAATGCACAATATGCATACAAACGGATCGTAAGAATGGCTGTCGAAAGTGCTCATTCTATCGTGAACAGCCTGTGCATAAATAATTTAAGTGCTCGTAAAGGGAAGTCGTGCTCGTGTGAGAGTCGTTTAGAATCTCTCCCCGGCTGACGTGACGTCACGACACTTCCGGAACACGTTGACCGGGGGAGGTGGTGGGTATAGCTACTCTTGCCTGACTGCCGGAAGCCTGGTCTACACTTGGACTCAAAAGTTGCGCGTCACTGTTGCGGGCTGCCCCGCAACAGTGACGCGCATGATTCACTGTGTGAATAACTTAAGTAATCAAATTTAGTTATTTTATTTTTATCAAGACCTCCGTACCTCGCGAACTGAGATATGCCCCTTTGGCTTCTTGCAACAGTGCAAAATATACTGCTAACTAGGGTTGCCACCTTTTTTTCAAGCAAATAGAGTACATTTCCTTTCTAAGGTAAAAAAAAAAAGTACAACATCTTAAAATAGAGTATTATTTATTTAACCTACTATTTTTTTTCCATATATATTTTTTTTGTTGCTTCTGGCAACATCTAACAAATATTTATTTTCAAAGAACGTTTTCACGGCGTCTTTACAATCTATGATCATATTTAAATATATAAATAATTCATTTTTCCCACAGGCTTTTGTACTTTTGCCTTCGTTTTGTTTGCTTTGTATGATCCGATTCCAGTAATCGTTTTTTAGGTGTACTTAGAGATATGCAGTTATCTGCATCCATAACTGAAGAATTATCACACGCAATTTATACGTACAACACTACACACCAAGCAAAAACGGAAAACAATAATTTGAACTTCGAAATTTTCCAAAACCAACAGCAACACAAGTTACACACACAAGTGGACAAGTTGACATGATAATGTTATTTGACATTGACATTTTAGGTTACGTTCAAAAGCGACAGTGCTGCTTCGCATTTAATTTTATCGACGCGATGCGTTCTGTTCCACGCAATATTCGCTTTACCTTTTTATTTTTTTTCGTAAACAATTAAATAAAACCTTCAAACGTCGAAATAGGTGAAATAAAGTATTTTCACGTACTTTATTGTCCTCATAAAGTATAAAATACGGGTGGCAACCCTACTGCTAACTGTCAATCTGTTTCATATCGCATAAAAAACGAGATGTTAGCAAGCAGTGAAAGTCTTTATGCTCGTTCCAATCATTTTTCTAAATTTACTCTGTATTAAACTCTAGGAGTAACGTTTCAGAACGCAGCCTAGAATAATAAACCGTAGTTCGATAAACGGCTAATTGGAATCGTATAAAAGACGTAGCTTCAGTTATTTCATTTTCATCTTGTCTCATTGAACTCGTAAAATTAATACGCTTGCTCTCACCCTAGTAACTCTGTCTGCTATAACATTACACTCGCTGCCGACATCGCGAATGATGGCTGGTCAGAAACGTTGATCTACACTTAGCTATTGGCACTATTTCTTTCCAGGCGTGACTCCTAGAGCGTTTCAGTCAACCTTGTACCAGATTGTCTGTGTGGTTTTGATGTTGCAGCGCTCTCTCCTCACGAACTCGACGGCGGCTCCACGAATCGAGGACGAAAGTAGAGAAGAGAGACGCTTTTGAGGTTAAGAACGCTGTTTGCTGCGTTTCCGGTCCCNTACGCTTCCCCAAATGTGATCCGCGTCGCCCCGTCAGAATGAAGTGTGTGGGACGGGCGATTTAACCAGCTGCGCAACAAAGAATCGTGCGTGCGTGTGTTTCGCCCCGGGGGAAGCTGGACCGAAGGCTCGTTTTCTCCAGTACGCCTCTTTTTTTTTTTCTTCTTCACCCCACTCGTCTGTTCTCTTTCAGAAACTTGTCAGAGTGATGTCACCGCGCCAGTTGGAGCCTGCCTTGAACTTGATCATCCGGTTGTAGCGCTCTGCATGTCTCCTTTCCGCCCGCTGCCGGTTCCCTGCCGCCTCGCGGTGACATGACTTTGCTGGCCTTGCCTGTAGGCTCTGCGGCTGATTCAANCCCCCCCCCCCTTTTTTTACACCGAGTTTTATGTACAGGTTCGCTTTGTAGGATATGACTGCCCACAATGGATGTGGCATTCTGGAGGTTTGCTTCTTCTTCAGGCATCCTCACAACAGTACAGTGACTAGTGTTTATTATGTTATTGAAATAGATACAAGAGACATTATATGTTAAAAGACGTTTGATAGCCTGTCATTTTATTGATAGAAAGTCTGTCGGAAGGTTTGCATGCAGGGCCCTTGAGTAGTTTTATGTTTCTTACGCGTATATTTTGAGGTACAGCGGTTTGAGAAAGCATTTTTACAGCCCTCGTCTGAAGTTCTTTTCGTCGATCAGCACATTGGACGCACGTTTAACAGTTTAGTGGGAAAACGTCTGTTCAAAACACTGCAACGCAGTTCAGAAGTAAATTACACTGTGATTCAGTTTTGCTAATTGTTAAAAAGCTAATTCATATTTAAAAATTAATTTGAATCCCGCAGATTTTCCGATTATATACTTTCATTAAAATATGAATTTAACATTAAGGTATTTTTATTGTAATTTCACGGAATTACATTAAGAATTATTTTGAATGTAATACTACAATCGTCTGAACGTGTTTTAATGTGTTTAATGAAGAAATATGTTCAATCGCGTGGCAATGACTCATTTCACTGGCATTTCACATCTTCCTCAGCCCCAGTAATTTCAGTGTTTTCAGTAATCTTTCTAACCTCGCACAGGGCGCTCCCAGCTGCTCGCCAAAACGACTGCCAGTCAGTGTAGCCAACAGGTTTGCAAAAAAATCCCGCTAGACCACACTAAAAAAATAACCTATTTATTTTAAATTTTAAAAAGTTGTTTTTTTTTTGTAAAAGTATTAAAAATCTATTGATTACTGTAAATTAAATTATAACTTTCCTATTCAAACACAACACGTTTATAAAACCAATAAATAAAAAATTTAAAATATTTTATAATTTAAAATATGTTTTGCTCTGAGTCATCGGGGTTAATTTCGGCATTGCCAAAGAGAAGTAAACATCTCGTCGCTTTTTATTGATTGAATTTTACCCATTATGTTGTACGTATTTTGCGTGTCCCGAGTTCTGAAAGCGTGGGAACGCTAAGGGCGACCTAGGTCCACGCATAGAATGTCTGGTCGCCTTTACGCGCAAGGCACTGCACTGACTCGCAGTCTTTCTCTAGTCTATTCCGTTCCATATGACTTTCAGCGATGACCTTATTTTATGGTGCAATGATAAATATGGTGTGTAGTATGCCCCTTTGCTATGTCGACTATCTTGTTCCAGGCGTTTAATGTATAAAAATTATAGTGGAAACATTATTAGCCCTTTGTGACTGAATGAAAATACATATTAGAGACGGTGACTAGTATTCGGAAAGGAAAACTTTTTTAAAATACTGTTCATGGACAGACACCGTTCAATAAGTGACCTTTTTTTTTCTTTCAAAATGGCAACTATACTACCAAACCCCTGTGATCTATTTGGGTTCGTGGGCAGGCAACACGAGTAATAGTTGATGTGACATCAATTTATGTATTTAAGTTTCTGACGTTTTCACTGCCGCTTGTATGACAGAATGGTTGCGAGCATGGCGCAGAAGTAGCGGCATGGAAGGCTTGCATCCAGCAGCCCACGAGCTACCCCAGTGTGTGTCGACCTGCAGTGCGTACGTTGGTCGCCGTGTATCGCGGGCTCGTCTGCAGTGCGTGCGTGTCATAGACTTGATGAGTTGTGCCGAGACACGCACGCCGCACTAATGGCATCCGGCTGGGTCGTTGAGTGTGTGTGGTTTGGGTGCGCATTTCGTTTATCGAACAGCGTAGTTCAGGAAATTTCAGACAGTCTAAGGCGTTACATGGAGAGATAGAGAGAGAGAGATATATAGTGAGACAGGGAGAGAGACAAATACAGGTACAGTTTGAGACCATATTTTGAATTCATACTGCAAAAATATATAATACGCACGATGAGGAAAAAAAGATCTTATAACTAGCATGTCTGTTACTACAGAAGGTACGTTCGTACCTAATAAGTTTGGTAGTAGTGATTCTACTTGAAGCTGAATTTATTCTCTTAAGTGCTGGAATTAAGTGACTTTGAGCCGTATGCACTAAAGGAACACGAAGTTAATGTCATTTGATGGATTATATGCCATGCGACAAGAGACAATTTTCTTAAAGTTGGGACGTTTGGCAACCGTGATTAGCGTCTTCGTTTTCATCTGCTGTTTAGAAATACTGCAGTGTGTTTTACGACCTGCAACTGCAAGTTTGTTTACCGATTTTCTCCATGAGTAAGATACTCTGAATTTAACAATCTCCGTGATGACGAATTTTCTTCCTTGGACCCACCAAGCCGGCAGCCGCGAACTTCAAATGGGGAATCAATGTTCAACGAGATTCCTTCTCATTGCGTCGATTTTAAAGATAACTGTTTCAAACAAAATATTCGAAGCAATTTTTAATTTTAAATTTTGATTTTAAATTTATTAAAAAAATTAATTATTTATAAATTTTTTTGTTATATGTAAATGTCAATATTACATTATAGAAAAATATAACTTAACTGTAGGTAAGATGTCTTAACGTAGCAACATGTATTAAGAAATTTCACGTAGAATACTTTTTGGGAACCCGCCTAATTAAAAAGTAGTGTAAGTTGTATGTAACCTTTTTAACGAAACTCGCGTGAAAAAGGGCATGGGCATAAATGTGTATTCAAAAAAATGTTTAATTTGTCACGTTTTTCTTTTTTGTAACGTGTTAGGCGGCCTGTGCATTAATTTCTCTTGATATCGCGGATGAGGCTTGCAGAGCTGCGGCTAAGCGTTCTTCTTGGGAAAAAAAAACAGTTGTTTTGTCCTCGAAGCATGCGTCGCGCGGGCGTTTTAGACGCGGGGGCAATGGAGCGATAAGGGCGACACGGGCCTGCTCGTCTCGTGTTTCATCGCATCTACATGCGAAGTTCAGAACTGGCAAACACGCTGTTCTTAGCTATGCGTGCAACGCAAGGGACCTTCAGCGCCAATCCCTTTAGTTTTATTGGTGGGAAGTTCATAGCAAAGTTCAGTGCTTGGCCCTGTGCAATTTTCGCTGATTTGGGTAGGGGAGAACGGGTTAAGATGACGCACTGACGTTTATGCCGCCAGTAACGCAGTTAGCAGGTTGGCAACCCTGTAACCGCGAGTGTCACCCCTCCAACCCAGCAACAACAGAATTCCGACTCAGACTTCATTCGCAAGTTATGAGAGTCATTGAGTTGCGAGCATCATTCTTGTGTTTTTGAAAGTAGGTTCGATAAGCTTTTAAAAGTATGCAGTGGTATCGTATGTAATTTTACCATACACCAGCAATTATAGTAGTCTTGGTATGCACATGATATCAATAGCCTCTTCCAGGAAGGAAAAAAAAATGTGATTGGTAAAATACACTCTGGGCAAGATGGCGGGGGCAAGTTGACGAGTTCAGTTTGCCTCTTCGCGACAACCAAGCAGATCGAAAGCGTTCTGTGTGTAAATACATTGCTTGGGGAGTTGAAATATTCTAATGCATGTTGGTGTTCAATGATGGTACTCATAATGAATGAGTAATCTTTTAACATTTTCAGCAATGCCTAGAAATCATGAACAGATCGGGGAAACTGGGATAAACGACGCGATTGCTGCTTTGCATGGAGCTAGGGAAGAGGGAATGAATGCCCTGCAGTGCTACCACAACTGCGTATGGTATTCCAGAGGAAAGAAGCGAAGAAACTTGAACGGAAGAAGAGTGACGCGGAAGATCTCCCCCCTTTTAGCAGGATAGCCATGTTACGTGTTCTATGTAGAGTGTAAAATACGTGAACCCTCCATTAGTCGGGATTAAGTGTAATTTGTGTTGTGTAAATGTGGTTTTAAGGAATGCTCCAATTATGACGGAGGTGTACGATTTGTGAGAGATCGTAAATGAGTTTGTGGGCAAGCAGAATGAGGCACTTAATAACTTTGAGTTACAACATTTGCTCTCTACGAAAGTGTATAACAAACAACGAAATTATTGTTTCACAACTTATTCTACGTGCCTCTAAATGTTTATCACAATTTTTTTCCCCGTATGCTTCTCCTTTTTGCTCACCCTTGGAGAAAGTTAATGAAGTTATTTAACTGATATGTTTTCTTCGATTCGCGAGGAAAGTTCTTTAAAATGTATCTTCCTAGGCATGATATGAGTAAGGACGGAACGTAATTCTAAAAATACATTACAATAAACCACACTGCTTAGTTACAAGTTCTTTCATAGATTTAACATCGTCAACTTGTCTCGTTCTCCCGTTTTAAGATACAAGAGGGCGAAAATTGTCTTTTTTTTTTACTAATGTATGCAGTGCTTAGAAATAATGTTTACAACACGTAAATTGTACCACGTACTTTGTAAAATGCTGTTCTTCGTATGAAGTAAGGTATTGAACACGTCCAGTTGTTTGTGTTAACGTGCATTTGAATCCTGGTGAATTGTCTCTCAAACTCGTGGGAACGCCACGAAACTCTTTCTTTGAAATTCCGGACTTGGTTCGCTTGCAATTAGGATTCAACTACAGTGTATTTCAGTTTTAATTTTTTTTTTTTTTTGTGAAAGTTAAAACTACAGGCAAACAACGTGACTAATATTAAAGAAATTTCTCTGTGCTATTCTGGCGACGTGAAAAAATAATTATGTGCTGCAGAGAAGCATGTTCCTCATATGAGAAGTGCAAAAGAATATTGAGAATTCTTTGGATACTTAAAGCAGTCTTTGAGATTCGCCGCATACACAAGTCTGCGACAGTGCGAACAGCTTGGCATCTCTCCGTATGACCGTTGAAGGACACAACAAATAAGAGTATATGTTGGCCTCCCTCTTTCACTTGTGCTCGCATTATGCTTCTCCCGGCCCGGAGAAACCTTTCATTATGATTGGGGAGACTCCTTAGTAGAATTCTCCGGTAAAACAAATATTTGCGCGTGTACGCGCGTCTCCGTGAATAAATGGCCCGGGAACACGTGCTGGTCTCGGAAAGGGAGTCTGAGAAGACGCAGGATAATACGGACACCGCAACGGGCTACTAAATTTAAAACGGAAAGTAAAAAAGAAAATAATGACTTAATGTCAAGAGTCCTGCACAAGACGGAAAGTTAGATTGCACACGCGCATTCAACCGCCAATGTAAAGTCGCCACATTGCGCGATATATTTCATTGCGAAATACAACGAAAAGTGCGAGAAACTTGGCGCCTTTGTGGAAGGGGTGGGTGGCGTATAATTCTTGTGGCGAACTGCTTGCGATAACTGTTGAGATTAGATCCCCCCCCCTGCACCCTCCTCTTCATGCCAAAGAACAATGGAGGAATGAATCACTTGGAGTTGTTATCTGTGTTTGTGAGGAGCGATCTGGCCTAGCCACCATAGTCAAGAGACACTGCCCGTAGTGCTGCACCGTTGCGCCAAATGCACGTAGGCAGGCAGATAACTACGTGGGCAGCGTGGCTGGGACACCAGTGTTACCACCATTCGGCGTTGGAAATTCCAAGTTTAGTTCGGAAATGTCATGTGCACCTATAGTCAGTTCACGACTGGAAGAGACTTTCTTGAAGCCCTGCTAAAGATCTACTTTCAAGCCCATTTCGTATCCTTCTGCCAAAGGGTAGACAAACGTTGCCATGTGGCAGTCACATGGCAATGTTTACATGCAATGTTTACATTCCACTGTGTGTGTACATGTGTTCGTACATGCACGTACCCATCATAAAAGTAATGTATATATTATTAATGGATATTCCACCACCGTAAAGTTTTTAATCTTGAGAATTTCACACAAAAGAATATGTGATGCAAGCGAAAAACATTTCATTATATAAACCCAAAATGTGAGTATTAAAAATTAGATGTTTCGTGTGTGTGTGGTGTCTCTCTTTCTCTCTCTCTCTCTCAATCTCTCTCTCTCTCTCTCTCTCTCTCTCTCTCTCTCTCTCTCTCTCTATTTTGACTGGGGGATTGGGTGGGGGAGAAAAACTTTCACTTTGATTACATATTATAGACACAATACTTTGCAATGAAATGTGTCAACATTCAAGGAGTCCATCCAACAACATTAACATGGCAACGCCAATCTCTCATAAGCCCCCGGATGGCCGTGCTGTAGAGAATTTGTGCGATTCTTGTTTAACCTAATATTTCATTTATCGGTTTTTTTATACTAATATCAGCTCTTTATTATTTGATTTTTCATAACGTATGACTTTAATTTGTGCTAACCTTCTCGTACAGATTCCTTTTGCTTTTGAAATCTGTATAAGAGATTACTCATAGTGCGTTCTAACGTGTTTAATATTTTTCAAATTTATTTCAGGTTTGCTTAAAATTTTATTTACTGTATTTTACGTTGTATGTTGCGGTAGTTTTTGTGTGCAGTCATGAGTTCTAGCAAGGTGAATAAAAGAGAAGTCACCAACGCCAACAGGACATCATTAACCTCACCGAATCGTTGTATTCACTAATTAGCTGAGGGGAAATGAAACCCTGCAACGTCGCGGAAAGAGCGGCAGAAATGTTGAAACTCTCCAGATCTACAGTGCTAAGGTATGTTAAAATATCTGTAGTATTAACCATTGCGTTTGCAAGTTGTGTGTGTTAAGATCAATTACGTTGGCCCACGAAATGTGTTTACAAGAACATAAAGAAAATTTGTTAATAACTTGATAACATCGTCGAACGTTGTCTACGTGTATTTTTAACGTTTTATTTTGGTAATTATTAAGTTTATAGGGTTTCCTGTAAAAATAAAAATAATTCATTGAAAATCTTATATTTCCACTCTGATAATGATGCAGAACACGAATCAGAACCTAACCCCACGATGAGTGAATCACTATTTTACATTTTTTAACTAACCTAGGATTGTAGGGTTATATAGTAACCAATACCTGCCACCTATTAAACTAACCTAAACTAACACACGGCAGAGCATATCACATTGTCACACATCATTTGTAAACAAACCCTTGTATGTTTTTGGTATCAGTAACTGTAGTTGACCCAGTAACTGAATTATGGTCCTTTTTAAATTATGCAAATTAGGTTGTCTATGTAGCACTGAAAATGAAAAATATGACACTGATCATTTACAATAACTAAAAGACAATGGCTGTAGAACAGTGATGTTGGGGAAATGCATTAATACACAATTGTTTTCTTAAAAGTTTATTACTGCCATTTCATCGATTACGATGTCCTCTCATGTTTAGTGAAGTGATACAGATATGTTTAATAGTAGGGGAAGTTCCAGTTATATCGACTGTAATCTATTTAGTGACGTATAACAATGGCAATTAATGCCGCAATGTAACTTATAAATACAAAACAAGCTCCTTCTTCAGAATCTTAAAATGCACCATCTCTCCATAACCTATATAAAATTAATTGACTATAACAAACTCACTATAGAGGCAATTTTCCTTACCATTGTCAGTTGTCTTTATAATAAATTTCCACTGTATATATTGGGTTGTTTATGAAGAATCCCTCGCAGGGGTACACAAATTCCAACACAAAGTAGTTTTTATTTTTAATTACACATTGTAATACCACCTTTTGGTTAGGTGATTCATACACTCACATTTGAGTCTATATAACCCTACAATCCTAGGTTAGTGTAAAACCCAACAATCCTAGGTTAGTTTAAAAAAGTAAAATAGTGATTCACCCATCGTGGGGATAGGTTCTGTTAGGTTAGGTGGGCACATGTTACGAAATTAGTCGGACGTTAATGCCCGTCGTATATTCGTGTTCTGCATCATTAGTGGAGAGGAAATATACCATTTTCCGTGAAATTATTGTTATTTTTTACAGAAAAGCCCCCTGAACTTAATAATTACCCAAATAAATAGTTAAAAACACACGTAGACAACGTTCGACGATTTTATCAAGTTATTAACAAATTTTATATATGTTCTTGTAAACACATTTCGTAGGCCAACGTAATTGACCTTAACACACACAACTTGCAAACGCAATGGTTAATACTACATATATTTTAACATACCTTAGAACTGTGGATCTGAAGCGTTTCAACATTTCTGCCGCTCTTTCCGCGACGTTGCAGGGTTTCATTTCCCCTCGCCTAATTAGGGAATACAACGATTCGGTGAGGTTAATGATGTCCTGTTGGCGTTGGTGACTTCTCTTTTGTTCACCTTGCTAGAACTCATGACTGCACACAAAAACTACCGCAACATATAACGTAAAATACAATAAATAAAATTTTAAGCAAACCTGAAATAAATTTAAAAAATATTAAACACGTGAGAATGCACTAAGAGTAATCTCTTATACAGGTATCAGAAACGAAAGAAATCGGCACAACGAGAAATAATAAAGAGAGGATATTAGTAAAAAAAAAATAAAAAACCAGTAAATGAATCATTGTAGGTTAAACAAGATAATCGCACCAATTCTCTGGCACGTGTGTCGACCACATCTCGCCAACAACACACGGAACGAAGGTTTGTAAACAAATGGCCGCTCTACTTTCACCTTGAGCGTGATCTTGCGAGTATGCAAGAAACATTGAAATCAAAGTACGTTAGCATCACGTCATTAATAATTGGCATAATAAGATACAAGTCTTTTCGAAACCCATTTGTAAGCGATAAATTAACAATTACGTTAAAAATTTAGAACTATTTCCTCTCTTTGTGCTGGCAACCTAACGGCATAACTGTATCCGCGCTCGCCGCTGTTTGTAATGTTATATGCATGTAGCTAACGGCTAGGGTGTTTTTTCAAAGGTTGATTTTCAAAAGTTTCTTCCAGTCGTGAACCGACTGTAGCTTCGCAGTGCGCGGTGTTATTCATTCACGGCTACCCCCGCGACTCTTCTCAAGCCCGTTTCAATTTTTTTACTTCCAGGACATTCCTCCGCATCACGGCGTACAAATCTTAACCGAGTCTAGAAAAATACACCAACGGGACAACGCACCGTATTCGTGCGCGCTCAGTGCAATATTATCTTCCAAAAATATTTATTACCAGGAATTACAGGTTGCTCACATAAAGTTTATTCCTTCTGAGGCCCTGGTTACTTTTTACTTATCAACCATTTCTTATCCCTTATAACTTTTTTAGAATAAATATCGCCATGTAAGTAATACACACCTTAGAACTTTTAAAAATAAAATATCGCCATGTAAGTAATACCGTAACGTGCATTAAATCAGGATGAGCCGTATCGCGATATTTATGCACTCTCCAGTAAAAAAAAAGTTATAACTTTAAAAAATAATAGTGATTATAATTAAATTGTTGCGTATTTTTAAATTGTGGTTGTCTATATTTTCGCGACGTAATCTTTGGTACGCTAATATTAAAATAAAGCGTTTTTATTTCGTGCAACACCACTTTGGCAAGTATTTGTGCAATAACTGTGGAATGAAAAAAAAGTAGGATTCTAATACGAGTAATGTCTTAGATATTGAACAGTATTTGAGATGTATATACAATAGTTAATATTTCAGCTGTTTAGAGCCTTTGCGCCTGCTGGATGTGCTAACTGGGTTGAAGTATGTTTCAGCGAGTTTTTTTTTGTGTAAGTAATGTATGTATTCGGAACCAGTTTCCGTAAGACTTTGCCCCATGTCCAGGCACGAAAGGTTGGGAATGGCGGATCTTGTAGACCCAGCTTTAGAACCTTCTTCGCCTGCTCCACTGTCAGATAATGGTGTTCGCACTACTCAAAACTACGCTGGGCATTTGGGGCGAGTGATAATTGGCCTCTTGGAAGTGGCACAACCATGCGAATCACCTCCCAGTGGAAGAGTACAATCACTGGCACCCGGGCCCGGGCTGTGACGACAGTCCTGTGTAAATCGTGACGTGATGTTGACTGACGTTGGGTTCGCACCACGTCATGCTTTCGGATTCATAGCACTGACAATGTACGATTATAGAAAATGTACACTGTAATAGTTGTTTAATATTTTTGTGCGTCTTCTGCTTGTAAAAAGTTGAGAGCTTATTAAAAAACATGTATGTAAATATGTTCTTGAATTTTTACAAAAAAACAGGTAACAAGAAATTAAAATCACGCAGGAAAGTATTAGCTTGTAAAATGTGAATTGTCTGTAATTGCACGTTGTCATTTATTACCGTGAATCCCGAAATGATGAACGCAAAAACGAAGAAGTTCTGCACAAGGGGTGAAGCAGAGCCTTAAGGCTCCTGCCTACCTCGAGGTTGAACTGTGTTGCTGTGTTTGAAATACACGTTCTTCCACGAAACTGTTAAAACGTGCGTTCAAATGTGCTGATCTGCTAAAGGAACACACACTTGAGACGAGGGCTGTTAAGCAATTCCAAAATGTCGCGCACGTTAGAAACTCCATTTCAGAGTATGTACTCCAAAACGGCCAAAAATGACTATTTCAAAGGGCTCCATAAAAAAAAATACGCATCAGATGCATACAGAACTACTCGAGGGCCCTGTACTGGAACGTTCCTGCAGACTTTCCACCGATAAAATAACTGGGTCACCGCTGAAAGCCCAATAGGTACACGCAGTGCGATTAGAACACTGCGCGCCAGTTCGTAGCCGTGCGCTTAGCGGCGATAGCGCACGTGATGCGCGTGGTAGTTTCGCCCTTATCGCTCCCTAAGCTTCTCGGCCTTAAACGCAGAGTAAAGTTCCAGGTAGGCGAGAGTCTTAATGGGGTAGTATCCACTCCATATTCGAATTTTCTTACAAATCTTCGTAATAAAAATATATGACCAAAAATAAAAAAAATAAAGCTAGACGTGACATAAAGGACTACTTAACGAATTTTTGGAAATTTGTAGGGTTTCTATTATACCTGTATTTTCCCATGTGGGATTGAAATTATTAAATAATTGGTAAGGT
The DNA here is from genome assembly GCA_002778355.1 of Clitarchus hookeri. Lineage (NCBI taxonomy): Eukaryota > Metazoa > Arthropoda > Insecta > Phasmatodea > Phasmatidae > Clitarchus > Clitarchus hookeri. The sequence goes on from NQII01003578.1 coordinate 210,381, forward strand.
TTGATTACGTTTACAGTTGTGAAACTACTAACGTAAGAAAATTAAGTGGCATTTCGAAATAACTGTTACAATGTCCCGTATGCCGTGACTAGCTTGGTTTTTAAATATTGACTCCGNTTTTTTTTTTTTTGAAATATCGTATTATTGCTTTCTGTAGCTTGTTTGTTTTAAAAATACAATAATTCCGAAAGTGGAGCGGCGCCCCTCCCCTTACCCCCTACACCCGTTCATATTCGGCTTCTATAACTACCGTAACAATACCATAATACATAAAACATAAAATACATATTCGTGATGCAAGCCTGCAATAATTAAAGGTCGCCTTTGAGGAGCTTTTTTCTCCCGAACAAACGTGTAAATTTCCCGCCAACAGTTCTCGCCATCGTGAGGTCAGTGCGTGAAGAATTTGTGCAGTCGATGCGCAAGATTAAAATCGGTCGTGGTAAATGTCTTTTGGAGGGTACACTAATGCGCGTGCGGCGTGTGATCGGAACAACTTCACTGCGCATGTTGCACGTTGAAGAAGTAACGGAATTCTGCATGGGCTTCCAATTTACAAATGGCGTAAATTCCTCCAGACAAGCCCAGGGGCGGACAATTCTTTAAGTTGGATGAAGGCTGGGTGGCTACCTCAACTGACAAATCAAAGGTGGCGCGAAGTAATATTTAAACAGTTTTATTGCACTAAAACATATTGTAGTGCTATTTGCAGTTCTCAGAGAAACTGCTAATGCGACAGTACTTTGCTGCATGTTTATTTACTTAAGCGCCACACGCACGTGCTATTGTAGTTTCAGAGTAGTGGCATGTGTGTGGTTCAACACCAGGATGGCGATTTTTATGGAAAATATCAACATTCAGGAAATTCTGGAAAATGTAAAAAATTCAAGGTCCCCCGCTTCCCTCTCTACTCAAGATTCAGGCAACGTTTAAGAAAACTATTAAAGTGTCAAGTTGGCATTTTGAATTACGGGAATGGTTTTCCAGTAAAAGGAAGCTGTGGGATATGTTTTTAGTTAAGTTAGTAATTATCATTAATGGACGTCAATAAATTACCGCACCGGTCGTACACTTCTTTTAACATTCGTGTGTGTATTTTCAGTTGGGGTCGCGGCGACGCAGCGGTCAGAGCGATCGCCTGCCAAGGCGAACTTGATCGCACCTGGATTGTCGCACGTGAGAATCGTGTCATGACGATACCGTAGGTCGGCGGGTTTTATGGGGGCGCTCCCCCCCCCCCTCTCCCGGCATTCTTGCATTCCGGCACTGCTCCGTTTGTCGTGGAGTTTTTAATTAGACTCTGTCTACAAAAAGTGTTTAGGTGCATTAAGACAAAAGCTTCAGTGTCAAAGTGAGATAATTTTTCCCTTGCGAAAACATTGTTATTTCCAACTTTTTTGAAGCCCTTCTGAAATTCTACTTCGAGAACATTCATCTGTAATTTGCAAACAAAGCTTAGAAAATTACACCAAATGGCCAACGCACTGCATTCGTGCGCACTCAGTGTAATTACATTTTACATAAAAATTACTTCTTGCCAAACATTACCAACATACTATTTTCTCTCCATCTTAACTTGTATTAGTTATAAATGAAATGCTGTAATTTATTGAGCAATTATAAGTACAAGATAAATTTAACCAATTATGAGATACTTTTATGTTATTTATACAATTAGAAAACGCTAGCGATACTTGACGTATTTGGGAAACTACCAATCACATCATGCATGGGTGTTTTTCCAAAAGGTTTGATTCAAAAAGTGTGAAGAAACTGCCAGTAGAATGCAATTTTTATGCATTCCCCCCTCCCCTTCCCCCCAGGGAATGCAGTGATACGTCAGATAGGTTACAAATGTTTAAGTTTATAACAAATTTGGCGTAAAACTGTGTCGCTAACTCTTTACAATATCCGTAGTTAACATATGTGTGGGATGCTGGCTTTATGGGCTTCCCTCGCCAAGAAACTTTACAGTTCCATTTAGTGAATATGTTGCTGGCTGCAGAATTTAATTATTATGGCTGCTACAGAAAGGCAGGGTTTTCATTGTCCTCATCACATTATACAATTTAAATTATTAAATTATGTCAAAAGCAGAGTTTGGCTAAAGTGATCACAAAAAAGAGGGGGAGGGGGGTTTGTAAGTTTGTCTGGAAATTGAGGAAAAGTGAGGGAATTTCGAAATAGAAATTGAGTGGCCACCTTGAACATCATTGTCGCAGCTTTACTCTGAGAATCGTCTGCCAATAGGTAGACAATGTGGTCATCTACTTGCTGTTTTCCGCCCATCGGAGTTTTTCTAACAGAAGGTAGCGAGCTGAAGTTACTACATTGGATTCTTAAGTTTTCTGTAGCTTGTTTTTTTTTAATAAAGAGAATTCTGTAATTACCCCTAAACCCATCGAGCTATTGAACTTGTACGGCATTACCGACTACTTACGACTGAACTACCTCGTCGTGTTTACGTCACAATATTGATTTTGCCAAATTTTAGCAGAGTAATTATAACAACTGGCTTTCAACTTTTTGATTCAGGTTAAAATCTCGCTTATGTATAAAGTATTTGAACTTTTTAAATTATTATTTTTTTATACGCAGTAGAGCACCCACATAACAATTATATTTTTTTTTCATTATCTCTTTCTGAAACTCTAAGTGCAGATAATTTTACTATGAAATTAACGAAGAGGTTCCGTGAATTCAAGGAAAGTCTGTTTTTGAAAATCAGTGTGTCTGTAACTTTACGGAGAGTTTATATACCCTTCTGGATAAATTTATACGACTGTTCCGTAAAATGAAAGAAAAACATAACAGGGCACGAGCTAGAAAAACAAAGGCGTTTCCCTTTCTTGTCTGTGGATGTGCATGAGAAAATGAAGCCTGTCCCGTCATGTTGCGACACCCGAAACATTGGAAACCTAACCTGTCAGAATTAAAATAAAACTATTTCATCAGAGCATATTTATATTTAGCCTGAAAGTTATTTGTTTAAGAACTTCCACATTTTGCATGCATCGAATACAAAAACCTGCCTCGAAAATACGATTTTTTTTTGTAGAAGGCGCCTACTTGGAGCTTTGTTAGCGCGTTTGAGACTCATTAGCAAGCGAGCGATAAGGGCGACACTGACACGCGTACCTAGTGCCCCGTCACCCCTACGTGCAAGACGCCGAACTGGCGTGCAGTTATTCCGTCGTGCTGCGTGTACCGATGGGACTTTCAGCAGTGACCCTATTATTTTATTAATCGAAAATTTGTAGGAAGGTTGAATGCAGGTCCCTATAATAGTTTCGCGTATTTCCGATCAATATACTTAGAAATACAGCAGAGTAAAAAAGTAGTTTTTAGCTGTGTTGGAGGGCTTGGAAATGGTATTTATAATGAGAACGTTGAGTGTGTTACTCGTACCTCGTCTGGAGTGTGTGTTCTTTTCGAGCATCGGTATGTTGGTGACACGTTTAGTGGTTTCAAAAAAACGTGGCGGTGGCATGTGGATGTGACTGTACTCGGTGGAATGACATCACTCACTTCTCTGGACCAGCTGCTACGACCTCGCGTCGCTGTCTACATGTCCCCGCGACTCGGTGGTCGTGCGATACGCACGTAGCTCCCGGCCCACACCTCTTAGCGTCGAGAATCTCACGGGAGTTGATTGCGTTTCAGGGCTAAGCCCCATGCGTCTACAAGGAAAGGAAATCATGCAAGGAGACCTGCATCGCGGCAGAAAGGGATTGGGCTGTCATGGCCCCGATTTGGCCATGACAACCTCCCTAAGTTTACTATAATAAGAAGAGAGAGAAAAAAAACCGGTATAGTCAGCGCAAAAGCTCTTTCGGCAGGAAATAATTAAAAATTGTTACCTGCATTATCAGAAAATTCTAAATGAGACAGATAGGTGGGAACCATGCGCTTTATTAGTGGGTGGAGCAAATACTAGTAGAGAGGGCAGGACATCTTTCTTTCATTTGGCGCTGGCTCAACCAGATTAATGCTTGCACATCACCCGGGGGAGGGGGTGGCGCAACTGGGCCTCTACCCTCAGAATCTCCAGTGGATCCTAAAGACTTACAGAAAACTGGAATTAGTTGTCGGTGAGTGTATCTCAATCTCTGAACTAACCAGTCTTGTATATAGTCCATTCGCGGTTTCTTCACACGTTCTGTATCACCCCATGTATGACGTGTTTCCTAAATATATCGTATATCACAAGCCTTTTATACTTAGGCATAAAAGTACCGTATTTTTTTGGTAGAATTGAAATTTTATTTGTGTTTTATCGGTAAATTAAAATATTTCATTTATAATTGATATGAGTAAACCAGTGGGAATATAGGCGTTAGTAACACCTAGTGAGAAATATACACCTCACAAAAAGTTCGGAATATTGTGCGATAAGGCAGTTTTGGTGGTAGGAGTTATGCAATTCATTTGTGATCAACAGAGAGCGCACTAACGCAGTGAACATGCCTGATACAAGTTGGAAACCGCAGTTTATAATCGTACACAACCTCCAGAAACACTTCCAGATCTCATAATAACAGCCTAGATGAAATGAGACCTTCCTCCGGTAGATATCAACACATTGATTACAATCGTGCCACGACGTGTTAGGGACCTGTACAACGCACACGGAGGCCATATAGGGTACTAATCTGCAGTGGGAAGAAAGAAACCCTCCCTAGTCACACACACCATTACGTTAATTTTGTTCTTTAATGTTTGTCATGTAATATTGGAATTTTTTTTTTGTTATGGATTTTTTTTTGTTATAAACACTTTCATTTTTAAGTTTTGTATCGGTATTGTTAGTAACGTCTAATATTAGGTTTTCTTGCATGTGTATTCCAGACTTTTATTGATTTTTTAGATCTTATACGAAATACCGCTACACTGACCGCGCACGAACGCGGTTCATTGTCCCGTTGGTGTAATTTTCCAGACACTGTTGAACTTTGCTTGCATGAGGTGTAGTAGTATCATCCTGGGAAGTAGAATTTTAGTGGTGCTTCAGAAAAATTAGAAGTAACCGTGAATGGACTAGGATGGAGAATCACGTCCTACAGGTGATGTTGTGAAGGGTGTATATTCTGCACTCTCCGGCCGCGTATCTGCGGCGGCCGCGCGGGCCTGGTCTTTATCAGGCGCCGTATAGAGGCTTCTTATCGCACGTCCTGCACCGGCCGGGATCTTCCGGTGCTCAAGGCCGGGGGCTGTATGCAATCTGCCNAATACGACTTTCTGCCGGAAAATATTTATATATATATATGTATATATGTGTATATATATGTGTGTGTATATATATGTGTGTATATATGTATATATATATATATATATATCTGGGTCCATGCAGTTTTGTTTTTTTTTATTCCAAGAGAAACAAAATCGTGAACATGGTCAAACATCGCATTTTTAGACCTGCGCTGCGAAGTTTCCTTAATAGTTAGGTGAACAGTGAAACTGTATAGTGTATGTTTAATTTGTGGACTTCCATCGCGTGTTATAAAATCCCACTGTTACATATCGGATTTGCACAGGAAAGCGTAACAGAGGAAGCAGTGTGCGCAGGTTAAACGCGTAGGGGTGACGGGGCGCTGGTCGCCCGTGTTATTGTCGCCCGTAAAGTTGTGCCTCAAATGGGTTCATTAGAGGGTGGAGGTATCTCGTGGCCATGCACTCTTAACGTAAAAGTCAAGTGGGAGGTAGTGTGATTCTCTGGAATGGAAGTATCGGAGCAATCCGCTAGAGAATTTATTCCAATATTATTAAAAAAATTGGGCCCCAGCTTTGTTGTCAACACGTAATTATACCTGAGCGTTTTTACATTATTTAGTATGCGGTTTGTATTTGCAATGCCATATCCATGTTGCAATTATTTACGGTATTACGCTCGTACAGACAAGAAATTCGCTAGTTAATTGTTTCTGTGGACCACAATCACACATTAAAGCGGATTTTTCTTAGTGTCTCGTCGTTGTCGTGGATGTGACTGTATAGGCTCACAGATTTGTTTTATTAGGCCTGATTAATATTTATCATTTATCTTCAGCTAATTCCAGGAAGATATTCTGCGGAATGATTCCATGAGCATGAACCGTGATGTTCATCTAATTTTTTCTCGCATAAGCTAATTACGATGTGCTGGTTGCATTACTATAAGGAGATCCACTTTACTTCTACCTTAATCAGTTACCCACACTGCAAGAATCTCTGAAACAACGGTTATAATTGACAATAAATAAGAACATAAATAAGTTAGAACCACACATTTGCGTAACGCTAAAATGCTTAACTTATTACACTGCAATTTACATATTATCTTTAATTTTTGGTGCAATTATATTAAAATCATGATTATTCATATTCCTTTGTACTGTGGAAAACTTTTTCAATGTTTTTTTGTCCTATTTTATATTTACTGTGCTTTGACATTATGAAATTGATTGCTGTCACAATTAAGATTAAATGCATAAAAAATAACACATAAAAAAATTCGTATTTTTTAAATTATTTTATTGCGGCTACCTAGGGAGTTTTTGAGGCCTGTAGCATGTATATATTTTTTTGAGTTTTGAAGGGGGGAGGTGCGGTGTGGTAGTATTTGATATTTCACTTCTTACTTTAAATATTATTACGTATATTTTTATTCAACGTACCCGTAGAAAACACGCTGCTTGAAAACAGGTTCACTGTTTGCTACCGAGCTAAATATACAGATGGCAGTAGTATCGCGTACAAAATGTATAAATGGGCAGTGCATTGGTTGGGCTTTCATTTGTATTCAAGTGATTCATGTGAAAAGGTTTCGGACTTGATTATGGCCACCCGACGGGAATTAACAGACTTTGCACGCGGAATGGTAGTTCGAGCTAGACGCATGGGACGTTCCATTTCGGAAATGGTTAGGTAATTCTACATTCCGAGATCCACAGTGTCAAGAGTGTGCCGAGAATACCTAATTTCAGCCATAACCTCCCACCATGGACAACGCAGTGGCCGACCGCCTGCACTTAATGACCGAGACCAACGACGTGTGGGCAGAGTTGTCAGTGTTAGTAGACAAGCAACACTGCGTGAAATAACCCTAGGAATCAATGTGGGACGTACGACAGACGTGTCCGTTATGACAGTGCAGCGACCTTTGGCTGTACTGGGCTATGCCAGCAGAAGATCGACTCTAGTGCCTTTACAAACAGCACGACATCGCCTGCAGCGCCTCTCCTGGGCTCGTGACCATATCGGTTGGACCCTAGACGACTGGAAAACCGTGGTTTGGTCAGATGAGTCCCGATTTCAGTTGGTAAGAGCTGATGGTAGGGTTCGAGTGTGGCGCAGACCCCACGAATCCATGAACCCAAGTTGTCAACAAGGAACTGTGCAAGCTTGTGGTGGCTCCATAATGGTGTGGGCTGTTTTTACATGGAATTGACTGGGTCCTCTGGTCCAAATGAACCGATCATTGACTGGAAATGGTTATTTTAAGCTACTTGGAGACCACTTGCAGCCATTCGTGGACTTCATATACCCAAACAACAATGGAATTTTAATGGATGACAATGCGCTATGTCACCAGGCCACAACTGTTCGCGATTGGTTTGAAGAACATTCTGGACAATTCCAGCGAATTATTTGGCCACCACGATCGTGCGACATGAATCCCATCGAACATTAATGGGACATAATCGAGAAGTCAGTTCGTGCACATACTCCTGCACCGGCAACACTTTCGCAATTATGGACTTTTGTAGAGGCAGCATGGCTCGATATTTCAGCCGGGGACTTCCAACGACTTGTTGAGTCCATGCCACGTCGAGTCGCTGCACTTCGCCGGCAAAAGGAGGTCCGAAACGATATTAGGAGGTATCCCATGACTTTTGTCACCTCAGTGTATATATATATATATATATATATATATATATATA
>NQII01003578.1:218351-228794 GCA_002778355.1 Clitarchus hookeri
TATATATATATATGACGTTCCATAAGAAATAGATATCCTGTTGACACATTACACTGTCGTGAACACATTATAGACTATCCTTTAAAGAGAAAGAAAGATCCCCGCAATAATGTCAGTGTAACTGGTACAGTAATTGAATTCGTAATGTACTTATTCAAGGTCAGAGATATAAACATCACAGCTGGTGTGCTGAATGTATTGTTTTTAAAGCATGCTATTGCTGTACTTAATCTCTTAACATCCACATACCCTTGCCCAGAGTTTTTCGGGGGCCGCGATTGGCCCAGCGGGTAGAGCTCTTGCCTTCCCGGACGAAGCTGGTTCGATTCCCTGTGGGATAGCCTACTGGTTTTCGCATGCGGGAATCGTGCCGGATGATGCCGGGATCTCCAGGTTGTTGCCACAATCAAGGGGGAAATTGTAAGTAGAGGCAAATAGGTGTTTCTGGAGCAAAATGCTGCATGGCAAGACACCTAACACTACCGTGGGCTGCCACGTTGTAATTGTTTTAACCTGGGGAAATTTCATTAAATCATGTCTCCTGGCGACACGAAGGCGGCAATCTACTGCCTGAAAATCGCCATTGCTCAGCATGTATCTGCTGTCGTCGGCCGACAATTAATTCGCCGGAAGACAAATCTCCCGTGTGAAAGAGGGCTTAGCAATTTTAATCTCTTATATTATCATCAAATTATGGAAAACGGGATACTACTGCTGTGAACATGTAAACTTTGGGTCACGTTGAGGAACGTGTTGGATTTTAGAGGCTATTACAGCGCCTCAGTTCTTTGAATTGAAAGTAGCAAGTCACGGAGTTTCTTATTCACTCATCCGTAACCATCCGCTATTGTCTAGAGATGTACGCGTCTCCTTTACTGCCGACAACACAATTTGTGTGTCGAGAATGATGCGTTATGCCATGCCGAAGTCCTGTAAAGCTCGTTATCTCGATTTCTTGGGCTTCCGCGGCGTCCAGATAACCCACTTCTGCAGTAATCGCCACTCCTTTGTTATTTCTACGGATTCGGCTGCGAGATCGATAAACTCCGTTAACAGGGAGTCGTGTTTCCCTGCCAGAACTCGATATATTCCATTCTGCGGTACTTATGTCGTAACGTGTCCACGCAGAAAACACCGCACTTTAAACGCAATACTTAAACGCTCATATACCAGTACCCAGAGGTTCAGATGCAAAGAAATTGAGTCGTGTCTAATTTTTGCCTTTAGTCGTTCCCCGGTACAAATCTTTGATTAAGGGCACTTTTGATGCTCTAGTTCCTTTTTATCATTTAATCACCTTTTTAAATAAATTGCTATGTAAGTAAGAAATAAAGTGTGTGTATTTCACCGCACTCGGAAGCTACCGTCTATGGCTAAAATAAAATAGGTATATTTATTGACTATTATTCCAAATGAGAGGGCTTTCAAAGGGCTCACTTTATCGCCAATAGCCTGTACAGAATTTACGATCATCTTTTATTATTTGGCCCACGTTAGTACTGCGCAATTCAGCGACAGGCAGTTTTAAATCGATACGTTTAACGTATGAATAGACTGTCGGTACTCTGCAAACTTAAAAAGTAATTTAAAACTGGATATAAAATCTTCTTTATTAATATACGTAGTGTGTGTTTAAGGGCGATACCAACGAAAAAATTATTTTGTATTTCACAATGTTAAACTTTTAGACATTATCAGTAGTTGCTTTTTACTTACAAATTTTATTTGATTGCGTAACTGTCGCATAGATACGTATTAAAAATCACAATTTTGCTATTTTAGAGTGCAATTAATGAAAACTAACTTACAGAAATGAGATAATTCACATTGAAGAAGATGCTGAGAGCTACATCAAGACGTCTGTAAAAACCTACAAGGAAACGTTTTTGCAATTTAAAAAAAATGCTGAAAATAAAGAAATTATTTTATGTTTTTTTGGTGGCTTCCATCAATTTTTGTAATAGAACTTTTTTTAAAAAGGTCTTTCGAGCGCCATTGTTAAATTTTCTGCAAATAATTAGGCTTCTTGTATTTGTACATAACCAAAACAGTAAAATTTTAAAAATATTATTTCCCAAAAAAAAATAATTACTAAATGCAACAAAATTTATCTGAAGAAAAAGCTGTCTGAGAGTCTAAAAGTTAAAAAACTATATTTTTTTACAAATATAAAAAAAAATTTCGTTGACAATAAAACTCAGCACTATAGCTTCATTGCACAAAGAAATTGTACTTCAGTGTGTGATGTAACAACACTACCGTGTGGAGGAGTCTGCATCGTGAAGGAGTCTACATTGTAGTGGAGTACCCACCAACACTACTGTGTGAAGGTGGTATTGTGGAGGAGGCCAATGACCGTTGTTTTATTTTCGTGATAACTTTGTAGTGGTGGATTTTTTCTCAGATTTTTCCGCAGTTGGAATTTGTTTTATTCCACAGTTTGCTTGCTTAAGAAGTGGCCGATTTATGAGTTGTTGTTACTGCCGTAGATGGAAACTCGTCGAGTGTTGAAACCGAGAAAATTGAAATATATCTCAACGACGAGTCGAACTTGTAAAACTGAAACAGCTGCTATAATACAGGATGAGTATAAAAGAATACTCTATCTTTGAAGTTTTATAATATAATAACCAAACAACCTACAACCTTGATTGACCAATCGAATTAACCGTGGAACCGTGAAGTTTGTTTACCATACATTCATAAATGCTCAATGGGACCATCACAAGCGGCCCGAACGACATTTACGCGATAATCAAACCCGTTCCACGCTTTTGCGAGCATGTCCGGTGGCGTTCGTAACTCTCGGTTTGAGGGGGTGAAGGGAAGGGGTAAGCTCGCATTCGACACGTCAACGTGAAGGGGACGGTCTGATGTTTCCTTTATGGTGCGCCACCCCATTGGCACCTAGTTGTTCGCGGATACCTTAACGAAACGTTGCCGCAACGCTGGATTGGTCGAGGAGTAGCTGGTGACCAGGCTCTTCATCACTGGCCCCCAAGGAGCCAGGATCTTACCCCGCACGATTTTTTCTATGAGGGTACGTGAAGGATCAAGTGTTTCGTCCACCATTGCCGGCTAACATTGACGACCCTATTTATTTATTGATGGAAAGTCTGTAGGGAGGTTTTATGCAGGGCCCTCTAGTAGTTCTGTATTTATGTGATGCGTATATTTAGAGATACGGCACTTTTAAAACGCCGTTTTTAAACCACCAAGGGTGAAGTTGGTTGGCGCATGGCATGTGTTATATCGCCTCTACGCGCGAGGCGCTTGACTTTCGTGCGATAATTGAAAGCCGCGTTCTTCTCCCACAACTATTAGAACACGATGCAATCATCTTCAAGCCGCCACAAGTTAACGGACACCTTCAATATCATGCACAGGCCATGCTTGAAACACCAGTCTTATTCTTGCGCTCCCTAGAGTTCCAACTCAGGACCGCAATTTGCAAGCTTTAGAAAGTTGTTAGCCGCGAATAATGGAGACTAGGCTGTCATTGTTTCGCCAGAGTTTACATTGTAACATGATCCACGGCACAAATAAAAATAACAGCCACGGACTGTGCATTGTCTAGCCCATACATTTACGCCTGCCGAGAGTTCACATGTGCTATTGACTGTTCAAGGTAGTTATTAACAGAAGCGCCTATAACTCTGCCAAGCTGGTGTGTTTGTATAATGCGGCGCTGAGAGTTATTTAGAATGCGGGAATACATTTACGAATGACTCTTCAAAACTGGAAGGCATAGAAACCGTGCCAGTTGGTGACTAATTTATTATTACTGTATTTTGTTTGGCCAAAATTACACGTCGTATTGGATTGGTGTGTGATATCGTCCGCGTATATTTGCACTTCAGTTTTATTATATTTGTTTTATTTATTTTGTAGCCATTAATGCGTGGTCAATTGTCTCCACATATAGGCACGTGTTTCATGTTTCTTTAGTTAATTTTGGCCAACTAAAATTTCGTTTTTAAACCACCCATGATTTTGTGGCATTTGAATAAAATTATATATATATATATATAAGGTACCACACCAATTAAATCATTGAAATAATTTGTCGGCAAAAACAGGTAGAGTTGTTTTTTACCTCCATTTACAAACATGCGATACATTTATTCAGGCTCAGCAGTTTTACATTTGCAATAAAATGGCCGTATGACTCATTTCCACAGGCGTACGCCGCTTACTTTAAGCCATAAGCCTTAAATATGTTTTAGATTTGTTTCAGTTAGAAACCTGTACCCGCGCATGCTGTCTTTTATTAATTAATTTATCCTTGGGTTTTCATTGTGTGCAAGAGGGTGATCTGTATTGTGGTACGTACTTTTAACATGAAATAAAGGATAATGTTGATCAGCATATTTTTCAGGCGTCAGATGGTGTTTACCGTAGTGCAGGATCAGTGTGTTCAGTATTCTAAAGGTACTTGACATGCCATAATGAAAAGGGGGGAAAAAAAGCAGTGAAGCGTTGTCTCATTGAGTAGATATCTTCACTCAGTGGTTGTGTGTGGTGCTAAAAGAGGGATCAAAATGCCTTTGCATGTAACTACGGTTTCAATAGAATTGGATTCAAGCGGCCTTGGGACCAAGGAACCGGGTTCGACTCCCGGCGGGTTCACTCCCGGTTTTCGCTCGTGGGAATCGTGCCGGACGATGCCGCTGGTCTGCGCGTTTTCTAGGGGATCTCCCTCCTTCCCCCCTTGCATTACCGGTGCCGTTCCATTTCCACCTCGCTTCACCCCCACTGCCTTTCATGACCCCGATGTTAATAGCCGCCCAAATTTCTGTACTCCGTAGGCGGCCGGAGTCGTGCCATCCTGTGTCTGCGACAGTGGACTGCACAGTGTCCTTCAGAGTTGCGCGCAGATATTTCGAACGGCGCTAAGTATGGAGATCTTCGTGGATACTCGAACACTTCTTCGGCAGTCTAACCACCGCCCGACACATTTCTCATCCAGGAGCGACGGTATGTCCCGATGGTAATGCGGCGGTGCACCGTCCTGCTAGGAAAAGCAATCGTCACCTACAAACAGTTGGCAAACAACTGGTGCAGTGGTTACCTGCATCATGGTGCGGCAATTTTCACGTCGTATGGGTTTTAATTTGATACATTTTAGTAATTACAAAATTTTACAAATGTTCCAAGTAAATTCATAAAAATTGGTAAGTACATTTTCTAGAGACAAGCTAATTAATTATTTACATTGGCATTTTTAGCAAATGTTCTGTTTTGAAAAAAAAAACCTTTGTAAAATAGTTAGCAAATATTTTACATTCATAAAATAGACTATATATTCATTCTTCTGTCATCCATCTATGATCGTGTTTTTCTGAGAATGTCTGTTTTTTCTTAGATTTTAGTAGGTTGTGTACTGATGTACTTTTGATCGTAGTGATGTAGGGAACAGACTACATAAATCTTGAATAATAGACTGGGAACCGACTTGAAAGCAAATCTTTTCCAGTGTAGATGGTCGTATTAGACTTTACCACGAATTTAGACATGCTCTGGGTATGGCCATGTTATCGACTGGACACAGGACTATGCGATAAGGCAATCTGTCGGTTGAAACATGATGACGGTGAACAGTGATACAGTCCAGAAATTCAGAGCAGCATATCACATGTGAACGAGACGAACAACGTACCGATATTTCCAATATCGATATTTTTGTGTGTACTTTCGAGATTTACAATGTCTTGTGTTATCGTCATATTTGGAGTTTCGAGATTTACAGTTTTCAAGTGGACAGGCAATGGCTTGATGCGTTGTCATTGGGGTTATTTTGTTACGTGTGGGACCAGTGGCTTGGACAATCGATCTGGAGCAATTTCGGAAAACGTGGGAAACTGACAGTTGGAACCCCAGCAAGCGCACTACCGCCGCTACACGCATCACTCTAAACCGGTCGTGCAGTGTGTTCCTGTGGGACTTTTGCGGTAACACTATCGTATTATTGGTGGGAAGTTCAGTGCAGGGACCTATACTAGTCTCGCAGGAATTCACTCAGAATATATTAAGCTATAACAGTATGGAAAATGTCTGTTTTAGCGATGTTGAAAGCTTTAAAATAGTTTTTGCAACAACCGTGTTTTATTTGCCGTGGTCCACAGTGATATTTATTTCCATGTGCAGGTAGATTATGCACACGTGAAATGGTTTCTTTTAGTGAAGAGATTTGAACGGCTCTTAACATCGAGGTCTTGAGAGTCGATGTAGGTGAAGCGAGGCGAGTATAGAGCAGCGCCGGAATGCAATGGCGGGGGAAACGGAAAATTTCCGAGAAGACCCGCCAACCAGCGGCATCGTCCGGCACTATTAAACACATGCGAATATCTGGGTATGACCCCGCCTGGAATCTAACCCTGTTCGCCTAGGTGGGAGGCGAGTGGTCTAACCACTACACCGCCGCGGCCCCTGGTTTGTTTTAGGAACGTGTGTTACACACTGCAAGCCAGGTAGACGGGCGTGTAGAGTGGATATGGACAGGCGGAATGCCGCGCTCGTGAGCGCACGCACTGCGGGCCGTGTGTTTTGACTGGGCCAGGGTTGGACTGGGCGTGGGTCGGTAGTGTCTCGTCCCACATGCTGAAGAACGGATGGCTGCCGGCGTGGGCCTTCGCATTGCAGCCTTGCGACCCACGCCGTCGTCTTCCCGCGCAGTACCGTGCGTACTTGCACTCTCTTGGTGTTTTGTGTTGTTCTTTGTCTGACTGGACCATAATTTTTGGATCCATTTATAAATTTGGTGACTTTTTTTCGTGTTGATTTTTTTTTCTAATGTAATTCTGCTGATATTGTATAGCCACATTTATGCTGTCTTAATTGATTTTTGTTATTTCCATTGTCACACTGGATTACTATAACTATAATGTTTTAATCCTTTTATATGTATATTTATTTTGACTTACTGCAGTGTGTGTCTCGCGTGTGGTTTTTGCTGCTTTCGTATTGTCATAATTGTGCGGTTTTCTTTTTATTTCTGTCTGCTTTCAAGACGTCTCTGTTAAAAGCCGCTCAAATCTCTCAATATCTCAACATTATTTTGTTTCTGTGTCGCTCTGTGTCTAACTGGATCATTTTCTCCCATATTTGTGCTTATTTATATTATCACATTTTTATTGCATTTGTGTTTCTCACCCATACATTATGTTCTTCGTTTTTTTTTGTTACTTTTTTCGTTGTCATTTTAGGCATTGGAGATCCAATCAAGATCCGAATTCATAAATCGAGACACATGCAATAAAAGCTTAAAATTGTACACATTTCTTTAATTAAAAAAGTATTGCTTTTTTGTAAAGGGGTAACGAAATTTATGCTTGTCTCCCTCTGAGCAGACACAACAGAAAACAGGAACAACCATTAAGAATATCACGAACTGACTTACTGTAGTTACCCGCACGATTTACGTCTGAAAACGAATCTCACGCCGAAAGTTTTGCCCGTGAAAGACTCGGAATTCATGACTGAGTTTGACACAAGTACCTACCCACCCACTCGCCAGTGTTATTCGACCACCAACAAGAAAGTGGTGAGTGAATTTAAGGACGAGCATCATCTAGTTTTCTGTCCACTGTCTTCTTCGGGTTATTGGCATTAAAAATAGCGAAAAGTTTGTTTGTAAAGTGAGCTACCAATCAGACCGAAAACGGGGTTCTTTTTCCTGTACATATGATTTGCTTCTCTGGCGAAATTTTGCAATGCACTAACCCAGGTTTATTCGTTAAAAATATTAGTTTTAAAGACATTTTGTCAACACAACTCATTCATTTTTCTTCTGTCTTTAAAATAAACAGTTGCATCATGACGTCACGAAATGAGAGCCAATCTCAAACTGTTTCATTCCCAATCCTAGTTCTGAACTGATTGGAACCCGGCCAGCCGGTTTGGTGCAACACTTGTACTTTGGAACTCGGATCCAACTGATCATGTTAGAACCAAGATCTTAGGATCTCGGCTCAGAACAGTTATTGGTGTAACCGTGCGTTTACCACTTAGTGCGGTATTTATAGTCAAGTCTCAAGGCTGAGATTAAGACATTCTTGGTCAAGACCGCCTTATACATCAAGACTGAGTTACTTCTGCTTCAAGTCCATTTTCGGCAATTAAAAGGATCTTCGAAAAGATGGCTTAATGAAGATACTAAATATTAATTTTATTAACCTTTTAATTATCCGTGTTTGAAATATTTGTTATTACAGTAGTGCCAATTTGATTTTCAATTTTCAATTACATACGATAAGGTTTGCTAAATTGTACTCGTAAATTCATATATATAATATGTGTGTATATGCCCATACATTACATTTTAATATGGGTAATTAACATTTATTTTCATAAATGTTATTCCACATTGCACTGTCTAGTTGGTGCAGTGTAACAAGTAGTAATATTATATGAATTACAGTTCAAATCAATAGTGTTGGTGAAATCCCAGTTTTTGTAAATACTTATCAGAACAGGATTATGAGTGTTTTCGCCCACCCACATACATAATAAAAATTTTAAATAACTATCTAACGCGTGATTTGGTATTGCTATTTTGTAGAAATCTATACAAGCTTAATGTGCGAAGTTACGCAATAATCGTCCGCCTTTAAACAATGGCGCTTAAGTTAAGTTGACAGTGATCTCGGCGAAGATGGACATATTTGTCGTCTTAAGCTAGGTCTAAACGACTATGAAATATGGTTCAAAGTTGCAATCTTAAGCAGTTACTATGCAAAGAAAATATTCAGTCTCAAGGCACGCGAAAATAAGACGGCATTCGTGAAGATCGCCTTGTTGGCATATGCGTGAGACAAGCTTGAACAACGTTTATGAAATGGTAAATACGAACCCGAGACATCAAGGTTGTCTTGAAGAAGTGAGTGCTCATAATGCGTGGTGTACTTTGTAGCATGAAATCAGTAGTAAAAAAAAATGTTAGTTTCATGTCTTGTTTTGCAGTGCCTTAAAACGGAAGTTAGTTGCAAAATATTTTAGCCAAAAGAAAAACTGTAGAAAAATTGTACTGTTTATTTAACCGAAAGTTTTTCCTTCACTACATGACAGAGCCGGTATAAGTGCGAGGCTGTTTTCTCGATTGTTCTCGTATGTATTTTCCGAAGGGTGGAAACGGCGAAAGCAGGGTGGTGTGAAGAGAAATTTTTGTTTAAACATTCGGTAGGGAAAAGTAGGAAAGTCTTGTCTTTGAACACCCCGGCTCTTAAGGTCGCACGTCCCTCCAAAACACTGGACTGCCGGCCTGGAGGCCAGTCTCGCTGGCCGATCTAGAAGGTTCCCCGCACCGCTAGTCGCGCTGAGAGGGGCTCGGCCAATGTTCGTAACATTCTTGCAGCGATAACCCAAGAAATCCAATCCGCTGAAGATCTGGAGCGCGCGAAACATCGATTTCGCCAAATTTCTGCAGAATTAACATTGTGACGTAATTATGAGTTCGTAGTTCAGTCGTTATGTTTGTACTGCAGTGAAAGTTCAATAGGCACAGACGGTTCACTGTAAAGTGAGCACTTTTGAGGCCCTGGTTACTTTTTTTATTCCAGTAATTTTTTACCCTTCAAATAACTTTTAAATTAAATATTGCCATATAAGTAATAAACACAGTGTGTAGATTCCACCGGGCTTGGAAGTTGACGTCTAAGGTTAAAATAAAATATATTTATTGACTATTATTTCAAATGAGAGGGCTTTCAAAAGTGCTCACTTTACCGTGAATAGCCGATAGTTGGGTGTAGAGGTAATTCCCGGATTTTCTTTTTTAATAACTTAAAGAAGTTAGAAAAACCGAGAAACCAGTGTGGTGGGGGAAGGTTCCCCTCATGGCGCTCGCCTGCTTGGAGTTTTTTTCCTCGGTGTTTGAGGCCGAGAAGTGCAAGAGCTGTTAGGGCTACACTGGCACGCGCTACAAGTGTGCTATCGCCTCTACGCGCTGGACTCAGAATTGGCGTGCAGTGCTGTCGTGCTATGTGTACATATGGTACTTTAAAGCGAAGACCCCGTAATTTAATTGGTGGGATGTTTGTAGCAAGGGTTAGTGCACGTCCCTGGAGTACTCTTGTGTGTGTAACGCGTATATTTTGAGATACGGCACTTTGAAAAAGCCGGTTTTTAACTATGCTGGAGTGCTACGAAATGGTATTTTTAATGTGCTTAACATCTTAAAATTAATCGATAGGCATAGTGTGAAGTATTTGAGCACATTGTACGCATGTTCCACAACACAGTTCAAGCGCCAGGCGGGCGGGTCCCTTAAACAAACCTTAAGAAGTTGTTAATCGAGCGAGGCAACGCCCAGACCCATCTCGCTCCTGGAATAATCCTGAGAAATCTTCAGTGTCTCGAGAGAAAAAAAATCCGGGCTGGCTTTACACTCGGGCCGAGACGTCTGAAAAGGTGTAGTGGAATTTCTTTTTCTAGGTTTTTAGTGGC
>NQII01003578.1:228874-245333 GCA_002778355.1 Clitarchus hookeri
CGCGGGAAAAGAAAGGTTTGTGGGAGAGGGGGTGGTTGCTTTTTAAAACATTTCGCATCGATCGCCGGGATCCGTGCTCGCGTCCTTGAGGGCCTTCGCGCCGTATCGCGTCGCGTCGCTGTTGACGAGTCGAGAAAGGGGTGGACTTTTGGAAGGGAAGAAAGGGGAGCACAAAGACTACTCGTCCCCTCATTAAGGTGCCGGAGTGGGTTGGGGTGGTTAAAAGGGGGGGTGTTCTCATTAGAATGATTGCGCTCCCGACGCCGCCCGCGGATAACACACCCCCTTCTCTCCTCTATATTTCATCCCTTCATAGTGACTCGGTTTTCCACACCCTCCCGAATATTTCCCGGGCCTGCACTTGCGGGACGTCGGCTGTGTGTAATTGCGTGACGGCCTATATATGCTGCCCACACGCCCGCGTACCCTGCGCACCTGCGAGACTGGAAACCGAACCTTGTCGTCGTTTCCACAGAACTTCAGACTGTGCTGCCATTGGCGGATCCGCAAATGAAATGGTAGTTGAGGGTTCCCGCCTGCCTGGCGCTTTGAACTGCGTTGCAGAGTGTTCGAAACTTTTTTTTGACAAATATAATAAACGCGCCCCTCAGTGTGTTTACCTACGGAAAGACATGCCCCAGACGAGGAAGGGACGGTGAAAGGCAGTTCACGGTAAAGTGAGCGCTTTCGAAATCAACCTGTGAGCAATGTCACTGCCCATACCTGCGTATATTTTAACTCGCACGCTATGGCTGGCATGCGCTTAGTGAAGTTGGCAACGGCGGACGGAAAATAGTTCCATGTGATAACGTTGAATGAAAAGTGGGAAAACATTTGTGGAATGTGAAATTATTTCATTTTCTTTCTCTCTTTTTTTTTATGGTTTTAAGTTTAAGAATTAGGAAATTTGTACAATTTTAAGTTTCTAATTTCACAGGTTTACATGACCGATGTTATGAATGGAGTTATTACGCCAATTACAATGTTAAATTTATATATGGTGGAAATATACCGTGTAATCCGGTAAGTAGATCGTCAGCAGGTCTTTCGTAAGTGTTCAGTTTACCGTGAACCGTCTATACTTTAAAGTTATCACGCATGCAGTAAATGTTATTTTGGAGCCCTCCAATATAGTTGAAAACTGCTTTTTGAAACTGCCGACACGAGTCAAACTAAGATATGAGTCTGTATTGAATTTCGCTACAGACATTTCATCAATAAAATTATTGTGTCACCGCTGAAAGTCGTATAGGCACACGCAGCACTACGAGAACATTGCACGACACTTCGGAGCCCTGCGCGTAGCGGCGGTGGCGCACTTGTAGCGCGTGCCAGCTTGACCCTTATAGCTCCCGCGCTTCTCGGCCAAAAAAGGAGGAAAAATCTATGCATGCAGGCGAGACCCTTAACCTGCAAGGTGTGGCCACGTTCGTAGATTGATGGCGGTCTTCAATGAAAAATCAAAATTTAATTTCCTGTTTTATTTTTTATACTCCAAAAATACATATTGTCTAGTACAGTGGTTCCCAACCTTTTATGAGGTGTCGCCCCTTAGTGGAAGACAACTCACCCCTGTCGCCCCCCTTCTCTTAATACGGTATACCCTTATTTAAATGTAAGAAACAAGTTGTTGTAAAAATAATAGACTGAATTATTCTGTTAAATGTGTATTTTTATTACTATATACAACAAATAATTAACCAATGAAGATATATACAGAATTCTTCCTCTTATCAGTCTCGTCTCATGAGTTTGAGTTCAATTTAAATTTTGGGTATCTTGTAAACCTGTTGAAGAAACAAATTTTTTAGAATTATTTCAAATTAAATGAAGAGTGTAATAATTTGGTGGTTATGTGGGTATTTTAAGGCTGTACCGTATTTTGGATAAAGATAAAAAAAAAAATTTGTTCCCTCAAAAAACTGCTTTTACGATTTTAATGAAATTTAAGTATTGTCCTTTTGAACCCANTATATCGCCCCCCTTAGAACCCAAATCGCCCACCGGGGGGCGATCGCCCCCAGGTTGGGAACCACTGGTCTAGTATAAGTGAAAACGAGGAATTTTAGATTTCTGGAAAAGTCAGGGAAATACCAGCTACATTTGTGGAAGATCAGTGAATTTAGATAAGATAGTTGTAATTGTATTTAATAAGAAAATTAATATTGTATTATAACACTTATTCTATATGACGTCTCATAAATCGTACGGTTACTTCAGTTTATGACATGTGTGTAGGAATATTTATAAGCCTGATGACAATTTTGTAGCTGTGGCCTATGTGTAATCATAACTATTTTTATACAAATTTTCTTGGATGTACTTTTTTTTTTTGTGTTTATGCAAACATTTGCATAGTGGAAAATTGATTATAGTTCATTCACGGTTACTTCCAAGTTTTCTGAAGCCCTGCTAAAGTTCTACTTTCAGGATATCCTTGGCCATCATGGAAACGAAACTTAAGTAAGGTTAGAAAATTACACCAAAGGGTCCATGCACCGCATTCGTGCGCACATAGTGTAATAATGTTTCGCATAAGGACTATTTATTACTGGGCATTACCAACACGCCTATTTTCTCCCTAGTTTTACTCATATAATTATTCTAAATTAAATATTACAATTTATAGATACAAATAAGCAAAACTTCAATTTTTCCAAAAAAAAAAAAAGGTATTTTTATGTTGACACAAGAATAAAATGCCTGTGATACATTATATATTTCGGAGACAAACAAGGACATCATACGTGGGGTGATTTTTTTCCAAGAATTGTTTCCAAAAGTATGAATAAATCTTGAATAGACACACAGGTGCAAGCGTGAAATTTTGCTACTAAATTCTGTACTGAAATAATAATTCGAACATTTTCAGTGGCTCCCACTGAATTGATGAATTGTATTGTCTCTTGTCTGTGTATCGACTTAGTTTCTGGCTATGAGAAAGTTAATATTTAACCTACTAGTTAGCTTTCACCATGTACCATCTTTGTATACGCTTATTTTTTTCTAATTTATGAATATATTACTACATAGGATAGTATCCCTAAAGGAAAGCTATGCCAATGCTACTCATTACAAAATCAGTAATTTTTATAAAACTGCATTAATATTTTTGTAATTTTTGCCGTGCATGTTAGTCAGAAAATGTTGCAGAATACCCGGAATGGCAGGGAAATGCAAGGGAATTTGTTATAAGGATACTGGTAGCCACCCTCATACGTATGTACCCTTCACAGTGTACTATCATTGATCACATATCTAAAAGCATAGTGATAAGTGTTTCCGTCATATTATGGGAGAGACATGCAACAATTACGGACGTGCTGCTTTTCCAATAAGACTCTATACATTTCGCAGAACTTTCCGTGCATTCACCGAACCTCTCCGAAAATTAGCATGTTACTTTTTCTGGCGGACTATACAGTTCAAGAATTGCTGGCCTAGGTGGGTCACTGATACCGCAACACTTGCCCCGAGCGAACTGGTCGCTGTTACCGCTCGTCTAGTAACCTCCGTGATTCGTGGTCTGATCACCGGGAGGCAGTCCCGCCATCCACACAATACTCCAAAATATTTGTCTCCTGAGCTATTTCCCACTTTTAGCCAAGCTATATTCTGCCCTTTGCAAGGTGGCAGCTTGTATTGATCCGCCGCGTCCGCCATCTTGCAAAACACGGATCACTTGGTGCGTTTTTCCTCCGAAGCCAAGGCAATGAATGAAAATATTTCCTGGCCACAAGGGTTTTGCACGTGCATATAGAGTATTAAAGAAAGCAAAGAAAAAATGTAATGCAGTTGATCTTTAAAATTGCAAAATACCATCGGAGCTACTTTCTACCGCAATCGTAATGTGAGCTGGCTAGCCGACCAGTGTCGGTGTTTATCTCTGCTGCCACGTTTGAGTCTATAAAGTTTAGAGAGACACGGAAGCGATAACTGCTACACCGTCAGGCGCATAAAGCATGCAATCG
This sequence comes from Clitarchus hookeri, assembly GCA_002778355.1. Lineage (NCBI taxonomy): Eukaryota > Metazoa > Arthropoda > Insecta > Phasmatodea > Phasmatidae > Clitarchus > Clitarchus hookeri. The sequence continues at coordinate 232,846 of NQII01003578.1, forward strand.
CCCCTACGCGCAAAGCTCTTACAAACTGGCGAACCGTTTCCTTTTCCCGTCGTGTTGCGTGTACCTATGGTAGTTCAAGCGGCGACCCTTGTAATTTTATTGGTGGAAATTGCATAGAAAACTTCAATACAAGCTCCTACTATATCACTCGTTTCAGGATTGTAAGATACAGTAGTCTGGAAAAGTAGTTTTTTTAATAATGTTGGAGGGCTCCAAAATTACATTTTTAGCGTTCGCGATACCGTGCCGTTCCCGACCTCGTCTGGGATGTTTTCTTATCGTAGGTAAATACACTGAAGAGCCAAAAAAAACTGGTATACCTGCCTAATATCGTGTAGGTCCCCCCGAGCACTCAGAAGTGCCGCAAGACGACGTGGCATGGACTCGACTAATGTCTGAAGGTATACAGGAGGCAATTAACACCATGAATCCTTAAGGGCAGTCCACAAATCCAATCTGCGCCAATTTTAGAAAGGGTTGCACGTCTGTCACGTTTAATGATTCTCGTTAGTCGTCGTTTGTCCCGTTCGTTCACGATCTTTTTCCGGCCGCAGCGATATAGAAGATGTGATGTTTTGCCGGATTCCCGATATTCACGCTACACTCGTGAAATGGTCGTACGCGACCATCCAAATGTTATCGCTACCTCGGAGATGCTATGTCCCATCTCTCGTGCGCCGACAATAACACCACGTTCAAACTCACTTAAATCTTGGCAACCTGCCATTGTAGCAGCAGTAACCGATCTAGCTGCCGACCGCATCGCTTTACTCTGATTGGTTCTATACCTCTGTTATTTGTATACGCACGCCTAAACTTTTTTTTTTTTTTTGCTCTTCAGTGTATATTTGGGACATGTGGATTCGTTCCGTAAACAAAACCGCGTTTGAATTATGCTACAACGCAGTTCAGGAGCAGATGTGTAGGAATGTGGATCTTATTGTAAGCAGTTGTGTCTGGTCTAATTTAGAAAGAAAAAAAACTATAAGAGTATTTCAGTGTAAATCTTTTTTTGCGGGACAGAAATGAAAGTCGATATTTTATTGGCAATTAAAAAACGTTGTTATTGAATCAAATGTGGTCGTTGAAAAATGCCAAAAGTTAGCAGAGCGGTTTACGGTATGCATTGTTCTGCAAAACAATGTTTTAAAGAATAACGACAATGCCGTATATTTTATAATTCATCAATTGCTTCTTTAATATGGTATATATTAATGAAGCAATCAAATTATATATATATATATATATATATATATGTAACCCTATAGTAACCGCTTAAAATTCTGAGGAAACACAGCACGTGTATAGCCTGTTAAGCTTATTTTCCATCGCCGCGGCCGTCGCAACTCTTCCTTATAGCTGGACGTGACGTTTAAAAATGTTTCACTAGGAAGGCCCTTTGCAGCATAAAGGTGCCAAGAGCTGTATAAACGAATAAATAATAAAAAATAAAATCCAAGTAATAACAGATTTACCGAAATGTTAAGTTTTATAAAAATAATTTATTCTGTGTTTAAATTCAATTTTTCGTATATGGCTGTTGTATGGAAAATAAAAGTAATGTTTGTTTTTTTTTGCCTGGCAACTGATTCGATACCTTTTTTGTGGGTGGTGCCACCCAATACTTTACGACAGGCAATTGAAGTTGATGATTTTGCGTGCCATTAATGTACTGATTCTTCACGCGGATAAACCTCATTTCATTTGTAATTGTAAGTACTCCGCGGCTGACGAAATATCGCGAAGAAGGTGGTCTTAGATGTCTCTTTGAAGCAACTGTTCCGACGCCACAGAGTAGTGTTTGCACAGCAGATAAAAACTTATCTCGTACAGCGCATATCGGCTTAGAAAGTTTTCTTTGCCGAGGTTTCTAATGTAAAGTGCGAGCGTGTTTATTCCTACCGCCTCGTCAGCAACACACCAGGGTTTGTGAATACACGTTGGCGGGTACGTTTAGGGTGGACTTCCAACACAGTGATAACGCTATTGGAAATACGGTAAGTACCGTGAAGCTAACGGGTCCCTCTAGTAATAATTTTTAAACTCCTCAAGGTCACGTCCGAGCATTGCGACGGCAATGGAAGATAGCGTAATCAATCTACGCCCGTGTTAACTTTCCTCTGAATTTCAAACGGAGACTATAGGCATAGGGTTTTAATACAACAATCTGTTCAGAAAATATACAATTTTACATAGGAATAGATATCGACTAACAAAGTGATTTGCAGTGATTAACAGACTTGCAGTGATTTTTTGCTGACTTCGACACTTCAACGTCGGCATTTATGTTTCAATAACGAACTTTATAAATTGGCAACAAAGTATCGACTTTACGTCGAAATATTACGAAATTTCTACAAATTAGAATAGACAAAAAGGCTTGCAATAAAACCCATTTGACAACTATGGAATACTTTTAAATACGGTATTTCACTTTTAAACCTTAGGCTATTGACTTAGCGTTTCTTCATGCCATGAATACTACATAAATAATGCCTAAGACGTGTTATGAAAAATAGGAGGAAAAAACTTTCACTTTTACACGTTTTGCAAAAATTTCGTTTTCCTCTGCTTGAAAAACAGTTGAATTACTACACAGGCTCTAATGATGCGCCAGAATTGTAATTTTTCGCAGGCATGAGTAACTTTTGCAGCACAATTACAGTTTATATGCGGCCGAAGATGATGGCGGAAAGGAGCTGGTCTGAATAGAGCAGTATTCCAACAGAAGTGTATGAATTTAGTAAGTGTTCTTCTGGAAGACCTGTAGTAATATTACGAAAATTAAGTTGTTAACAAATACGTTGTTTATTAATGTTTACCATGGCCTTTTGAAGCAGTGGAAGTAAAGGACAGCAATTATATGATAGCTGGGGCAGCAAGTCAAAGGATTGTTTTGAAAGAACAGGCGAGCGATAGGCCGGTGGTAGCGTATCTGTTACAGAAAGTGAGCCGACACGATAATCCTTTTTGCGGCGCGCGCTGCTGACCCTGGTTGTATATTAGTTTCTGCGTCTATCTGAGGAATTTTCTAGTTGTTTACTGCCCTATATTCTGTCCGCATGACTCGGGGTGCCTCGGAACTTTCCAGGTCAACCCCAGCAGAGTGTAAATTGTGCGACGGGCCTCTGGGCAGGGAGTTGCTGAGTTCTGAGAGATAGGAGACGAGCGGCGAGAGAAGTGACCAGCGGAAGGGAAATCTGCGACTGCGAGTATGAAGCAGTGAAGAGTGCGGCTGGCAGGCTGGACTATTGGACTAAATGCGTGAGTGAAAGAAGTTACAAATATGGCAACAGATAGACTGAACATATTTTAATGATTGGTACGAGTTAATTGACAATTACTAAACATGCATAAACTGCGTTAATTAGAGTTCAAATAGACATTAAAAATTCCTCTCACTAAAAATAAAGAGTGAAAGTGGATATAGATAATTGAATGCTTTAAATAATGGCTGTGGGAATAAATTTGAAATCAAATTTAGTTCGTTAATTTTTTGTTTGTTAAGACCTCCATCCTCCACGAACTCGGATACGTCCCTCAGGCGTCCGCGTAACAATATTTTACTTGGCAGTCATATACTGTAGCACTTTGTGTGATTGGAGGTAGTGTCGAACAACTTCATACCCTTTCACATCCATCTTGAAGGCCAAAATCTGCCTCATCAGACTGTGTGCAAAGCATGTGTAAAACAATGTAATAGTTTTTTTTCCGAGTTGGCGTATGGTCATGAATAGATTTAAGAAAGATTCCTTAATCCGTATGCTAGTGTTTGCTTTCCTTTGTCGCATCAGTGTGTTTATTCAGTTGAAAATTGATTAAAACTATAGGCGGGGCAGCTAAATTTCATGTAATTTAAACGAAATGAGAATTTGTGTATATGTATAAATATGTAAATAAATGTTATATACACGCACAATTTTTGAGTGCCTTTAATGTTGGCGAAATTGCTGTATTGAAAGCCAACATTAAGGGGGCACGAGCCTACCTGGCCCTCTCTGTGCGCACGCCTGTGTATAAAACTAGTCTCTCTACAATCCTACTAATATCATACTGGAGAGCCAAAAAAAAAAAAACTGGCATAGGCGTTCGTATGCAAACAACATGGGTATGTAAAACCAATCAGAGTAACGCGATGCGGTCGGCAGTTAAATCAGTTACTGCTGCTACAATGGATCGGTTACTGCTGCTACAATAGCAGGTTATCAATATTTAAGTGAGTTTGAATGTGGTGTTATAATCGGTGCACGAGAGATGGGACATTGCATCTCTGAGGTAGCGATAAAATTTGGATTTTCGCGTACGACCATTTCACGAGTGTACCGTGAATATCGGGAATCCGGTAAAACATCACATCTTCGACATCGCTGCGGCCGGAAAAAGATCGTGAACGAACGGGACAAACGACGACTGACGAGAATCATTAAACGTGACATACGTGCAACCCTTTCTTAATTGGCGCAGATTTCAATGCTGGGGCATCAACAAGTGCCAGTGTGCGAACTATTCAACGGACCATCATTGATATGNAGATTTCAATGCTGGGGCATCAACAAGTGCCAGTGTGCGAACTATTCAACGGACCATCATTGATATGGGCTTTCGAAGCCGAAGGCCCACTCATGTACCGTTGTTGACTGCACGACACAAAGCTTTACGCCTCGCCTGGGCCCGCCAACACCGCCATTGGACTGTTGATAACTGGAAACACTTTACTTGGTCTGACGAATCTCGTTTCCAATTGTATCGGGCGGATGGACTTGTACTGGTGTGGAGGCTGTGTCATGGTGTGGGGCGTGTGCAATTGGCGTGAAATAGGCGTCTAGATACGACTCTGATCACCCGCACACATTCATGTCGATTGTGCATTCCGACGGACGTGGACAATTCCAGCAGGAAAATGCGACATCCCACACGCAGAGTGTTGCTACCGAGTGGCTCCAGAAACACTCGTCTGACTAGACACTTCTATTGGCCACCTAAATCACCAGACATGAACATTATTGAGCATATCTGGATGCCTGAGATATCCACCGTCTCGCTCTGCTATGAATTTGTGGACTGCCCTGCAGGATTCATGGTGTGAATAGCCTCCTGCATACCTTCAGACATTAGTCGAGTCCATGCCACGTCGTCTTGCGGCACTTCTGCGTGCTCGCGGGGGCCCTACACGATATTAGGCATGTGTAGCGGTTTTTTTTGTTCTTCAGTGTAAATGCGAAAGACTGTGTGTATGTGTGTGTGTTTGTTACCACTCAGCTTCATAACGGCTAAACGGATTTTGATGAAACTTGGTATTTAGGTACTATAGGTCCTGGGATAGGACTTAGGATACTTTTTATCCCGGAAAGTTGTACGGTTCCTTTGGAATATCAACAAAACGTAATTCTGCAACGGGTAGGAACGTGACCGAAATATTTTTTTCCTCTGGTATCAGAGTTTATCAGGCCTCTCAAGGACCTCTGAAATGGCTTAATGACTGCTATCAATCGATAACAACCGGGTCTGAATGTTGAACTTTCCCTCCGAAGCCCGCAAGCGCTCAGATGTTATGCCACTAAACGGTCACCCATCCAAATGTGTGCCGCCAAGAACGTTGCTTAACTTTGGTGATCGATTAAGATCCCTTAGCCAAGCGCAAAAAGTAGTACCTAGGTACACTTATTTCTAAAGCTACAACTTGATGAAACTCACGTTTTGATTATCATAGATCGACGCTGGAAAGCGGAGATGTGGTAACTGCGTGATAGTTGCACAGATACACTCCAAAAACAATACCCTACTCCTTGGCTATCGGGTAAAAAATATTTCCTTCCTTNATCATAGATCGACGCTGGAAAGCGGAGATGTGGTAACTGCGTGATAGTTGCACAGATACACTCCAAAAACAATACCCTACTCCTTGGCTATCGGGTAAAAAATATTTCCTTCCTTTTGGGTTGCCGTAGTCCGTTAAAAACCTAGTCCAACAAAATATAATTTTATAATTCTGTTTTCACATAAATGAATTGTCTTTTCCCAATTTATTTATTTGTGTATCACTGTAAAACTCAATTGTACCCGGGTGAAGCCGGGCCGGTTCGCTAGTTATTTTTACAAGTTCCGGTACTTAATAATTTGGGGTAAAGTGGCGATTTNCGGGTGAAGCCGGGCCGGTTCGCTAGTTATTTTTACAAGTTCCGGTACTTAATAATTTGGGGTAAAGTGGCGATTTGCAGTACGTTTTTTTTTCTTTTACTTCTTGGAAGCTTTTGCTTCTTGGAATGATAGCGCCACCGAGGAAAATCCCGGGAGTAATGTTTTCCTGACGAAAAGGCTGCACGATCAAGAGTTCTCGCATGCAGAATTGATTTGGCATCTCTGCGCGTGCCTTTTGTCGAGCTTGAGGCTTAGAATGAGCAGTGCTGAGGGTAATGCAGTTGGCTCTGGTTCGCTGCTTTTCCTTTCGTCGTGACCTTGCCAACGGCCAGTATTTGCGGTGGTTGACTGGTGCAGATCCACTTTACTGTGCTTCATAATTTGATGGCTATTGAACGCAACTACGAGTCGCGTGCCACGAACGGCGGCCAATACGAGTCTTTTCCGATGTCACTGAACATGCCCAAATCAGTCTTGCATGAAGCTTGCCATTTATTCAAAGCAGTTATTACTCCAAATACGATAGTAATCTCGAGACATGCTTATAATAAAACTGTGTTTATAGTCCTTCCGCGGTTTCTTCCAACTTTTCTGAAGCGCTGCTAAAGTTCTGCTTTAAGCATATTTCTCCGTAGCATGCAAACAAAAGCTTAACCAAGTCTAGTAGAAAATTACATCTAAGGAACAACTCACCACATTCGTATACTTTCTGTGTAATAATACTTTGCATGAAAATCGTTTCTTACTAGGCATTACCAATATACAGATAAAATATAAGTAAAAGTTCCTTGATATAAAAAATAAGGTACTTAAACACAAGTTATAAAACGATTGAGGCACATGGCATATTTGGGGATAAAACCACACACATCATACATGGGATGAGTTTTCAAAGGCTTCATTCAAAAAGTGTCATGAAACCACGATTATACTTTACAGACAATACGTAAGATAGCCACCAAATTAATTAAAACTAACATGAACTTCTGTATTGCACTGCAGCCACTGTAAATATAGTGTATATTTCAATAAATATAACAACGCAATTCCTAAAGAAAAAACTCCAAACCTGTTTACAGTTATTAGTCGCAAAAACGGTTTATTATTTTAACAAATACAGTGAATGTTTACCCCATGCATTAATTTTCTTACTTTTCACCCCCATCCTAACTGCCTTTGTGAGTGAAGTGTTCGGAAATAGCCATGAGCACCTTAGAATCAAAGTTCAACGAATTTTCAAGTTGATATTAACTGCACTGATGCCAATGAATTTCAAAAATAGCTATCTGCACCTTGTCAGTTACTAATTATTGATCATTGAGAATCCAGCAAACACCAGCTCTGCCAATTAATTCTGCTATAGAACTGAAATACATGATTTTGATATGTCAAAGTAAACATTGATATGTAACATGTTGTTGGCTCTACATTGTTTTACACATTTGTTCGACATGCCCAGTCCATGTCGAGTTTTTACACATTTTGTCAAAGTTTGCAAATACGTAATCAATGTTAAGTACTTGTAAGTACATTTATAATGTAACACATATAGAAGTACTTTTATAATATACTGTTATTAGCTTATCGCAAGGCTTACCAGTCTATGGAGACAAGTCATACTGACAACATATTCTACCTCAAATCATAATTGCATCACAATTGAATCATGACATCAGTGTAAATCACTGCAGAAGTTTGTGTGTTATGTCGAGATTGGTAAGTTCAGTGTCAATCTCTATGTTGTCACCGACATTTGATCGTTCCATGTCATGGGGAGACGGGGACAGGTTGACTGTATCGTGTCACCAGGGGGGTTGGGGTTGACCATGTCGCATCACCNTAGTAATCTCGAGACATGCTTATAATAAAACTGTGTTTATAGTCCTTCCGCGGTTTCTTCCAACTTTTCTGAAGCCTTGCTAAAGTTCTGCTTTAAGCATATTTCTCCGTAGTATGCAAACAAAAGCTTAACCAAGTCTAGAAAATTACATCTAAGGAACAACTCACCACATTCGTATACACTCTGTGTAATAATACTTTGCATGAAAATCGTTTCTTACTAGGCATTACCAATATACAGATAAAATATAAGTAAAAGTTCCTTGATATAAAAAATAAGGTACTTAAACACAAGTTATAAAACGATTGAGGCACATGGCATATTTGGGGATAAAACCACACACATCATACATGGGATGAGTTTTCAAAGGCTTCATTCAAAAAGTGTCATGAAACCACGATTATACTTTACAGACAATACGTAAGATAGCCACCAAATTAATTAAAACTAATATGAACCTTCTGTATTGCACTGCATCCACTGTAAATATAGCGTATATTTAAATAAATATAACCACGCAATTCCTAAAGAAAAAACTCCAAACCTGTTTACAGTTATTAGTCGCAAAAACGGTTTATTATTTTAACAAATACAGTGAATGTTTACCCCATGCATTAATTTTCTTACTTTTCACCCCCATCCTAACTGCCTTTGTGAGTGAAGTGTTCGGAAATAGCCATGAGCACCTTAGAATCAAAGTTCAACGAATTTTCAAGTTGATATTAACTGCACTGATGCCAATGAATTTCAAAAATAGCTATCAGCACCTTGTCAGTTACTAATTATTGATCATTGAGAATCCGGCAAACACCAGCTCTGCCAATTAATTCTGCTATAGAACTGAAATACATGATTTTGATATGTCAAAGTAAACATTGATATGTAACATGTTGTTGGCTCTACATTGTTTTACACATTTGTTCGACATGCCCAGTCCATGTCGAGTTTTTACACATTTTGTCAAAGTTTGCAAATACGTAATCAATGTTAAGTACTTGTAAGTACATTTATAATGTAACACATATAGAAGTACTTTTATAATATACTGTTATTAGCTTATCGCAAGGCTTACCAGTCTATGGAGACAAGTCATACTGACAACATATTCTACCTCAAATCATAATTGCATCGCAATTGAATCATGACATCAGTGTAAATCACTGCAGAAGTTTGTGTGTTATGTCGAGATTGGTAAGTTCAGTGTCAATCTCTATGTTGTCACCGACATTTGATCGTTTCATGTCATGGGGAGACGGGGACAGGTTGACTGTATCGTGTCACCAGGGGGGTTGGGGTTGACCATGTCGCATCACCAGGGGGGTTGGGATTGACTGTGTCGTGTCACCAGGGGNCCAGGGGAGCGGGGTTTGACCTCGTGCCGCCAGGGGGCGGGGATTGGCCGTGTCGTGTTACCAAGGGGAATATTGGCCATGTTATCTCGGGGGAGGAAGCCCGTCGTGTCACCGGAAAGTGGGTGGTGATGTGTGTGACCGCGTCATTTCACCGGCCGAAAGAGGGGGGGACGAGTGGTTGACCGTGTGATTTCACTGTGGTCTGACCGATGTTGTACAGTGTACATCCTTCTGCGTGAGTTTTTTATGCATCTAAGTCTAGGTTAAACACCTCCACATTGTCCTGAAGGAGGACAGCGATGCAGTAGGAATCCGATGCGTTCCGTGGGGCTTGACATATTTTTAGCCGGCCGGCAGGCAGGCAGCTGGCAGCTCCAGCAGCCGTTAAAAAGGAACCTGTTGGGGTCGCCACGAGGATGCATGCGACATTCGATACCCTCGTCTTCCCCTGCTCGGAACAAAGTAGGACGTACTCCCCGCTCTCGAGCGGCTTTCGTGATCAAGAACCGCCGCGTCGATAACTTCTCAGCGGTTGATCCGAGCTGCTTCTCGCTCCGAGCTTGGGCAGGCCAGGACTCCAGCGGTGCCTTTCTCATTCACTTCCCTGCTTATCGCCAGCTGATTTACGTTGTTTTGTAGAAGATTACAGACGCGTCATAATTAATTCAAAGCAAGAGTAAGTGTAGGTCGTACTTTCAGCAAACACAGAATTGAATGCTGTCCAGGACATGGCTGAAAATCTCGAAAACGTAACGCTGTCAATACACACGATCGAGTGCCACTACCAAGTGAATGTTGATCGTGTCCCAGGTTTCCACAAACTACAGCGACTCGCGTTTATATCCGGCCAGAGTCGCTCGTATTCTATTGGTGACTATCATAAACTAGAAAGAGGAATATAAATAAGGGTCGATAGACGGATGTGCTGAGATGCACATATACTAAAAAACTAATGTGCGGACGTCTGTAGTAAGGAAATGCATACCGTATAATTCGAGCACAGTTCTCTGTACAAGCAGGTAATTAGGTGCTGCTGCAAACTGTCAGTGTAATATGTCTCTGAAAGGAAAGAATATGACATTTGAGCAACGTCAACTGATATTACATCATGTCTAACGGATGTCTTAAAGGCAAATAAGTGAACTTTATACCAAGGAGAGACTATACTTTTAAATGTTGGTGTAATTTTACAAACTTGCTAAAAAAAATTTTTTGGTTTTATAGTTAAATTTTGCTATAAACAACCTTTGCCATTTTTGAATTACATACAGCGTTCTTGGACCATCCACTCTCAAGCGTTTCACCACCTGAAAATTTTCCGGCCTTGACGTGATTCGAACCCATGACCCTTGGAGTAGTAACCAGTCGTAACCGCTAGACCACCAGCAACTCTTGATTGGGGAGGGTAGTTACCTGGAATAATCGTAATTGAATGGTATGAGGAATAACAGCCGAGCGATGGACGAAAGACTTGTGTTCGGCATCATCTGGTAGTGTCTTTGAATACTGTTTGTAGTTTGCAAAACACGTTTTTATACCCCGTCATACTTATTTTCGCTGAATGATACAAGTGACAGAGAGTAAGTCGTCTTAACCGTGAGACGACTGAGCTGCTCAAACCAATAACATGAAAGGGTCGTTAAATAAAACACAGCTTTTCGAGTTGTCTACTCGGGTATCCTGGTTTATGTATAAATTAATTCTTTATCTGTTCGTAACAATGGTATTTTCACTCTAGTTAATATAAATTTACACATCTTTAGTCATTATAAAAGTGCACTATGGAACATGTATTATTACAATGATAAATAAAATTCTGTTAATACAATGACTGTGCGGTAATCAAATGCAACATGAAAAGGTTGAGTACTTTGTGTTTATGTATTTCTACACATTTTTTAAATCGCATTATTTAAAGGCCCGGCCCACCAAGCCGGCGGCCGGCAACTTCAAATGGGGAATCAATGTTAGACGAGATTCCTTCTCATTGCGTCAATTTTAAAGATAACTGTTTCAAACAAAAAAAATTACGCAACTTTCTTATTCATAATTTTTTAGTTTATGCAAATTTCAATATTATATTTAAGAAAGAAAATATTACACAANAGTTAATATAAATTTACACATCTTTAGTCATTATAAAAGTGCACTATGGAACATGTATTATTACAATGATAAATACAATTCTGTTAATACAATGACTGTGCGGTAATCAAATGCAACATGAAAAGGTTGAGTACTTTGTGTTTATGTATTTCTACACATTTTTTTAATCGCATTATTTAAAGGCCCGGCCCACCAAGCCGGCGGCCGGCAACTTCAAATGGGGAATCAATGTTAGACGAGATTCCTTCTCATTGCGTCAATTTTAAAGATAACTGTTTCAAACAAAAAAAATGACGCAACTTTCTTATTCATAATTTTTTAGTTTATGCAAATTTCAATATTATATTTAAGAAAGAAAATATTACACAAAACAATCTGCAAGATGTCTTAAACGTAGAATAATTTTTGTTTGAAATAGTTATTTTTAATATTGATGCAATGAGAAGGAATTTCATTTAACATTGATTCTCCATTTGAAGTTCGCGGTTTGGTGGGCAGGGCCATTAAGTTATTTTCTGATTATTAAATCTATACATTCGTGGTTTTAAACAGAGATCTATTGGCCTTTTTGCAGTCGCAAAAACATTTTTGTAGCGTTATACTGTAGCTGTTTTCCAAAAATTACACATACAAAAATTTAACTCCCAACGCTTTGTATGTGTAAATATACGTATTTTCTTTACAGTGTAACCCGGATAGTAATCCCAACAGAACTGTCTAATGGATCAGAGCACATAATAGATGGAGCTAATGTGCAATGACCGTGCGTACACTGTAGGAGCGTATGTCTCAAAGTAGGGAAGGTGGTGTTTGAGTACTCTCTTGCTAATTGGTTGCATAGAAATTGTGGCGTGCAACACCAAATCGCAGGCGTACGAAAGGACTAATTAAAGCTTATTTTTCTCGTATAGCACGTTCGACACGCGTATTAATCATGGAACATAGCTGTAACTCACTCGTGTGAAAGGCAATTCGGGCGACAAAGGCGCACGCAACGGCTACCTGGTCACCTCTGCGTGCAAGGAATGTAATGGCGTGCTCCCCCCCCCCCC